>CADDXX010000190.1:423751-436742 GCA_902810485.1 Alauda arvensis | reverse complement strand
GGGCATGGATGGGCCATGAACAGAGAGAAGGGAGTCACCTGTGAGCTATGGGCAGGGCATTGATGGGCCATTAACAGGAGATAGTCCTGAGGGAGGAGGCAAGGAAAACTTTTGGGGAAGATGAAACAGGAAAGCCTTATAATTATGCTTGGCAAAAAGATTGCCAAGAATATGAAACCTATAAATGAAGTAGAAATGAAAGCCACCTTCGATATCTAAGATGCCAAAGCCAGACAGTTAGTTACTGAATAACTAGAAAAGACAATGGTTTAGCCAGCTGAAAGAAAATATCCTTTGATTAAACAATAACCTTAGAAACTAAAGGAATTCCAAAGGTCCAAAGATTGGAGAGACCCTGCCAACATGGCAGGGAAGAAAAAAAGAGAGTTTTGGAAGTAGATTTTAGGGTTTCAAATGTAACACAATATGGCAATGTAATAACTCTTATAGGCTGTATGTAAATTGTATAGGATTCGTGTCTTGTGCTGGTTGGTTACTGTAAATTAGAATATTCAACACAGAAAAATAATGTATTGTAACAAGAATTTAGCTCTCTCCCTCTCACTTTGGCTCTCTGGGGCTTGGTTTTAAGCTGTGGCTGGCAGCTGAAGCAAGCCCCCTTTTTACCCATGACCCATGTAATAAACTGCATGTTCTAAGAGCTGCCCTGGACTCCAGAGATCCCTCCTTACCATCGCAGTGCCCAGCAGCAGATTCCTACTGAAAGCACTGCCCCACCTSCTTTCAACAGCCCATGGAGATGGTGATGGAATGCATCCTTTGGTCATGTCTCACATTTAACCTAGGACACCTGGCCACAGTCACCCAAGAACCCTCTTCCTCCTCCAACACACCCTTTTCCTGAGCTAGAACTGYCCAGTCCTGCCCAAGCTGCTGCAGGTGACATACAGGAGACCAGGACACACCATAATCATGGAATGYATAWGTGGGTTCTTCCTTGCAATTGAACTGCCATAGTGAGAAAGTCAGACTAAGCCAAAGACAGATTCCATATAAAATACTCCTGCTACAGTCAGAAAAAAAAATTATTATCACTAAAGAGCACAACAGCTCAGATAAAATGTGTGTGCACTAGTTAAGGTTAGCTCTCCTAAGCCTTCCTGAGATGTAGCTAAAAACCCAACTGCAGCTTTTCATGTTATAAAGTGTTTAGATGTAACTGAAARAGGCAAATCACATTCTGCACTCTTSAAGTGTGGGGAAGATGCTTGATTATCTGCATAACTCTGGCATTCTTTTCTTGAGCTATGAAAGGATAAAACTTYCCCTCTTCCTTTGAAGTCTTTCTTTAAAATAGTATCTTAAAGATTTTGCATGTCCCTTCCTCCCCCTGCTTTGTAACAGAACATAAGTATCCTAGGATTGCTGAGTTTAGAGCATGTGAATTAYAGAGATCTTTAAGTCTTCACAGCAGCTGTTTTTCAAGCACTGTTCTTAAATCATAAATGATAGAATAAAATGGAAAAAAAAAAAAAAAGCAGAGCTCTGGGGAAGAAAGTGTATTTGATCCTGTAAGACATTTCAGGAAAGCACTTAATAATCCTCTTAATTAATGGGGATTATTCATTTCTGCAAAAGGAATGCCTAAACACTCAGCTGGACTAGACTGGAATACTGGAACTCTGTAATCGTGACATCTTCCATTCCTGAATGTCCACATCTTGGAGGAAGTGTTGTTGCAAAACTGTATCAGAACACAGAGTGGACAGATTTTTTTTTTTTTTTAATTAGAAAACCTGAAATAAAACAGTTTCTAATTTCTCAGACATAGAAACACCAGTGTGGTTAGTGCCAAGAAATCYATCCAGCCACTGGGCCAAGCAATGCTAGTGTCCATCTATTAAGTCCATTGCATTGTGATGCCAGTGAGGACAAGAGACACTAAGACCTCCTCATGCCTCCAGGTTTCTTCTTTGGCAGGTGACAAACTGTTGCAGGGTTTGTGCCTTTTTGTAGCTTTCTGGAGCTGAAAGCAATTAACATCCCCATCCTGCTCCACCCTCTGCAGGTCATTAGGATTTGTTCCCTGTTCATCACCTGCCCAGCTGAGTATCCTGTGAGCGTGCAGATGGTTGTGGTGGGGCCTCAGTGGCTGCTGTACTGCAAACCACCAACACWTGGGCTTGTGGAGCCTTTCCTGGTGTGTTCCCCTTGTGGAAACATTGCCATCCAAACCTGAGCCTGCCCACTGCTCTGCACTACCTCAGACTTGGCTTTCTGATGCAATGAAGAACAAACACCATCCTCACAACCATTAGTTTTTCACCCAGCTGATTGCACAGCAGTGCAAAGAAGGGGAAGGGTGAAGGACAGAGAGGAAAAGGAAGGAGGGAGAATATCCAGACTCACCTCAATATCCAGCTGCAAAGCTGAGACAGACCTGAATGGCAACACCTGAAGCATGAAGGGTGGGAAGATGCTGTAGCTGGCAGTAAACACCTGCTACTTTGCCATGAGGGTGCTGGAGATATTTTGTCACCCTACCTCAGCTACAGCAACAGAGAGCCCACTCYAACCTACATAAACCTCATTTACCTCAATCATATTTCTTTACCTGACAGTTCTGCCTTAGGACTAAGACACTGTTTTTCTTATTAAATTGAAGGAAGGAGCTTATCTCCCATAAGAGTGCATTGATGAGCTTGGATGCTCTGAATTTGCACAAGAAAAAAATGCTCCAAGCATACAAACATGACCAAAAGCAAGAGCAAGGCTAGTCTTGTAGCATTTTTAAGATTTATATCTCACTGTGTTGGACCTCAGCCTCTCTCCTTCCTGTTTTTCCTAAGTGCCAAGATTTTAGCTTTAGCACTTCATTTCCAGCTTGTGAGGGAGGACATGTGGAATGGGCTTCTCTCCCCATACAACAAACACAGAGGAAAAGAAGGGTTTTTTACTGCTTGCTTTTCCTTTGTCCCATAAATGCAGCATGATATTTGTTGGCCTGKTATCATCAACAGCCCAGATCCCAGGGGTCCTGGGAGTAACTTGAGGAACATTAGCCCTGAGAGCAGGTCAGAGGGGCTTCCTGGAGCACAGGCTGGTAGAGAGCTGGCTGTTCTGTGGGAATCCACATTTAGCCTTTTTGCTCCACTTGTGATCTCAAATTCTGGGAGCCAATACATAATAAACCAAAGCAGCTGGAGAAAGCTCTTCCTGGACTGTGCCCAAGTGGAGCAGTTGCATGAAGGATTTCAGCAGCTTCCAAGGAAGGAATTCAAAGACATCAAGGCATGTGACAACCCTGGCAAACTGCTACAGTCTCCTTGGTGGAAAATTGTGTTGAATATGAACTGTTGGRAAAAGTGTCTCTTTCTCCTACCTACAGAAGACAATACAATTTATACCYGTGAGTTTAATCACACAATTCCCTCAAAGAAGTCAGAGCTCCCACTTAAAACATCTTAATTTATCCCATGAAAAAAAAAAATTCCAATAATTTATGTTTATAAAACAATATCAAGAACCTTTGCACAAATTTAGTGCAAATGAGTGTAACCAGGCACAGCTCCACTGTAGCCAAGGTTACTSAAACTGATGTGGAAATGCTCACMGGATAGAAAGCAAAAATATTTGCAGAAGMGCACCCTGGAAACCCTACAGACAAATAGGATCAAATTATTTTCAGCTCCACAGCTGGACAACAGATAAAATCCACTGACAACAATGCAAGGACTGTGATTTGCAGTGAGGTAACAAAGAATTTGGCTAATGTATTTTTGTGGATATCATTAAGAAAACAAATTCTTTGGCTGGGCTATAAAAGCAAGAGAATCTTGAAATAGGCATCATAAAAAGGAAGTTTGTAGCATCATTGAATCAAGGAAGCCAGGTCTTCTGCAGATGCAAATTAAAAGTAGCTTCTCTGGAAGCTTTGCAATTAGGAAATTTTGCAACAGTGTTGCTTGATTTGATGCCCAAAAGAATATAAGGGGCTAAAGAGCTCAAAAACCTTTACTTTGTGCTTGAAAGYTGAGATGGGTTCTTTCAGAAAGTGCCACCAATACAATGAGAATTATTATACCAGGTTTTGCATTTGCCGTTTGGGATGGCAGGAGCCCTTCTACTCCCTTTTAAGCAGATTCTGCTTTTAAAACACATTGGTCAGGTGGAATATTGCAATAATTTGCCCCAGATTTTACAATGTCAATTCAGAACCTGCAAGTGTGAGTAATCAGCAGTGAACTTGATATTTTTAAGAGGGAGAAAGTAGAAGTGAAGAGTGTTTCTCTTCTCACAGAAATAATGTGTAGAAATTCCTAAAAGCTTGGAATAACTTGGAAAAGGCTCAGAAGACATTTTCCCTCCTCTGCTACTGGGGAAAAATAATTTGCAACTCTATCAGAAGCTGAGAGTCCCAGCAAGTATCTTGGGCACTACAATCTAAGCCTTTGCAGCTACCTCAGTGCATTTAAATCTTCATTCTGCAGTCATAGCAGTATCAGAGAGACTGCTGCAAGAGAGGTTCTTTTTCTCCCCCTTAAAAGAGGTGACCACAAGGCAGAACYCTGTTTTTATTCACTTCCAAGAATTATTCTACAATTTGACTTTCAGTTTACTCTTCCTATGAAAGTAAAAGAGCCAGATCTTTAACTCAAAAATTGGTTCATAGACATCAATACCTACCTTTGATGACTTGATAAAAAGCATCATTTTCAGAGAAAAAGATGGAATACAAGATCACAGACAGTAACCACATTATTTTGAGTATCTTGTGCTGGATTACAGTTTATGGCTGTGTCCATCACCTGACAGCACAATTTTTTGTGGCTCTGAAGAACAGCTTATTTGGAAGAGAAATTTAATAGAATATGTCTTTTCTTGAAAAATTGTGTACCATAAGCATCATTTTGTAGTAGTTTATCCACTAAAGTAAGAATTTATGTCAATTTAATTCCCYGAGTTAAAGGAGAGAAAAATGTAAATGATGCTGCAAAGGTAACTAGGCTACCAAGAAGCAGATGGCTTTAATTACCTATTTACAGGATTGTTTATACTGGGAATCTGAAAGAGACACACAGTTTAGAAACAATACTCATTGTGGGAATACTCYGTACATTTTAATTAAGCTGGATTTTAAATGGGAATAAAATGAGATTATTGAACGCTATCCAAACTCAAATTGAAACTTCAAAATCATGTGTGATTGCACACAAACATTTTGTAATATCAGATGTGTACCAGGATGCACAAATCCATGCATGCCAAGACTCATCCTCCTTTTTGCTCCTCTTGATTCCAGTCCTGCCAAGAGGCCAGACTATGTGAATCAGCATCCCTGCACAGAAGAAACAGGTTCCCATTTGTTTCTGGAACTCAGTAGAGTTTTCTGGAGTTCATTTAAACTCTTGGGCTGGACTTCAGTGATCTGAGGCTGATCCTCCTTTCACAGTGGCACAATCTGAAGCAGCAAAGCACCAGCAGCTTTGACCAGGTGAGCACCTGCTGGCCTGGCCCAGCCCTAGTTTGGGATGGAGCTACATGGAGCTCATCTAGGAGCTCACATTGCTGCCAGTTTGGAGAATAAGGTTGCACCCAAAGGTGTTATTGGTCCGCTCCCAGATATTGTCCATCTGCCCTCAGWAGGTTGTCTGACCCCTTCAAGGAGTGTGAATCCCTAATCAGACACAAAACCCACTCAGCCAAAAGAAAAAGGGTTTTTTTTTTGCAGTGCAGCCAGCTCTCATGAACCTCAGAGGCAGCAGGGGCAGAGGGCAGGAGCACACAGCCCTGTGCACCCAGGCCTCCCTGCAGCAGAATAAAGCAAGGTGAGACCACGGTGTCACACCAAAATTGGACAGTTTGAACCCCTTCAGGGCTGCCCAGTGTCTTGATTAAAGGGTTTTCCTTCACATCTTCTGTCCCACTCATTCCTCACCAAGTGCTTTTATGGTACCAACATGGGCACACAGAGAACAGAAACCAAGTTGGCAACAGCTAAACCAAACAGCTTGAGRCTGCCCAACTTTTGCACATCCCTTAGCACACTAAACCCCAGGAAAAAGGTGTTCATTTAGAGCACTTCAACCTACAGCACCTCTCACACCTCTTTAACAGATCAGCCTAAAATTACTCTTYAAATTAAGCTGGTCAGTTGATGCCAGGCATTATCTACAACCCAGGCTCACAATGAGCAGTTTTTTATAATCAAGATCAAACATAATAATTTAACACACTAATAATTTAAGTGAGCAAATTATGTCTGCAAAGAAAATATGCTTAAGGAAGGGCCATCCAGCTTCAGTGATTCAGTACAAACAAACCCCTGGGGCAAAGAATAATTACAGTACACTGTCTACAAATGAATAGAATAACCAAGTCAAGACAAAATTCATATGTATGGCAGAGGCTCTGAGGTGCTCCTAGGTCAGAACAAGAGAAGACATACAGAACATTTTGCATATGAGACAGAACAAGAGCAGCAGAAGTCCTACTTCTTTGCATTTCCTGGAAAAACTGAAAATATTTATGGCTCCACAGAGAAAAAGCCTGAGCCAAGAAGACWTTATTAGAAAGAGGTCACCAGGAATTTCCCTGACAGTTTGTGGTATAACAACGTGCCCTCCACATATTCTGCCTGATATAAAAAAATCCCATCAGTCCTCAGAACAGTGGTGCACCACCAGAAAGGGATGGCAAYAGTTCTTTGGGACTTCACAAATCTGAATTGAAAAAATTCTCTCTTCAAGCTGTTGTATATTCTAGAAGCCATTACGTTAAAATTCAGTTACTTCTGGCTGTTGTCTCAGCAGGATAAATCTAAACTCAGCATCCCTGAGTTTTCCTGCCCTTACAAACTCTTTGCACATCCCTTCTCTGGGATGGGGTGAAGACCATGGTAATGAGACCACATCTAATTCCTGAATGTGCACATTGGGAGGGTCAGACAAGGCTGTTACAACAATTAGGATGGGAGATCACCTGTAAATTCTCCACAAATTAGATTTTAATCTCCTACATAACCAATCAAACAAAATTAAAAAGGAAAAATAAGTAACAGGCATTTGAAGCTTAGCCTGGTGTTTTTTCCATTGCCTATAAATGTGATTATAGCAACAAGGGGATTGAATTGTTTTCTTTGTCCTGTAAAGTTTGAATGATCCAACTTCCTCATATTGGTATGAAGGACTGCACAAGGTGCAAAGCTTCAAGCTGAGTCCATTTTACATTGTTAAAAACACGTCATAATTCCATGGAAAACTATGGAACTGCAACAGCTTGTGCCAGCTGGAGGCCCATTCCATCTGAAAAAACCCTGGCCAAAAGATGAAAGTGGCAGAATTTCCACTGCATACAACAGGACTGGATGCTGTCATTGACAGTCTCTTATTTTTTCATCAGTGACCAGTTCCCAAGGCTTATCTTTATCCCACTTCTAGATTCCAGGTACAGGTTTACTGTCCCATTTTATTTATAAACACTGGCTTTCTATAACTTTTTAAAAATAYTTTATTGCCCCTGCCAAAACCATTTCTTGGCATACTGACTGCTGCCTTCTGGACTATCCTAATCCCTGAGAAGACTGAGACACAGAACTAACTAAAATCATCCAGTACAGCCAACGCTGTGCTTAAAATAGTTTCCCATGCTTTTAATCTATTTTTAATGGCTAGGGCAGGATTTAATCCTTCAGTTATAAGGTTGTGCCTTAGATTTTAGTTTTAGATGTGTTAGAAACTTTTAAATATCTGTTTTACTACATGTATTTTCTGATGTGTGTTAGATAACTCCAAGCCAATACAAAATTAGAAGACATGAKTTAGTCTTCACCAAGCAGAAATACCACATAACTTGTCTTTTCCAGAAGGGAGCCTTGTTCTGAAAGTCTGATTATCCTCATGCCAATGCTTGGTTATTCCTGGAGGACATCCATATTTRTAATGCACAGTCACCATGCCTCTCCTTTGTGGTTTATTCTTTTATTTTTCCCACTAACCCATTGTCCACAGTACCATCTGCATCCACCTTATGCTACTAGAAAAACCAAAMTAATTACAGTTATTAAATACATATATATAATTGCTCAGAAGTTTGTTCTAGATTCTGTTGACTTTCTGTTCAGCTGTGGGTGAGAGTAAAGACCTGCAGGAATATCTCAATGGCAATGTAATCAATTTTTGGATTATTTGGAGGATAGAGCTATCAAAGGGTATAGACAGTGTAGAAGTTATGCCACTCAAGTCCCTTACTTGTATTTTAAAGTGTAGGYTCATTCTGTCTTTCTCAATATCCAGAAACTGTGTTTGTGGGTTTTGTCTTTTGGTTACCAAGCAGTAGCAATTTTGAATAATTTTATGGAATTTGTAATTAAATTTTCATGTTTAAAATTTTTCCCCTGGACATTTTTAAAAACCTTTCAAGACAAACACAGGATGAAACCCTGGCAATAGCTGAGACAGGATCACATGTTTTAAATGCAACAACAGGGCTGGACAGACATGAACGTTATAATGTCTGATACAACATACCCAAAAACCAGCACTTGCATGCTGTGACTGGCATATTTCTGGGATGGTGGGAGTGTTTTGYAGGGCAGGCCTCACAGAAGAGAATCTGGACATAAACCACAAGAACCTGAAATAAGAATTTGAAGACCTGTCACCCTCATCTTTCTAAGCCTTCTGATGTTTCCATTTTTGTAGTGGAGTTTCTCATAGATTTTAATGTAAACAGTGAGTGTTACTGTAACTGTCTCTGATGTTTTGCATTTCTTCTCATGGGAGGAAAAAATTGATGGACTGTTGGTTTKACCAGTGTGATTGGAGAGGTGGAAACTTTATCCTCCAATCCCTGGTCATGGTTAAGAGTCTATAGATATCAAGGTCAAAAATTAAACTCTCTCCTTTTCTGCTTTGGACATCCCAGAGTGTTGTCCTTAACCAACTTAGTTTTCAGTTGTTCCTCAAAGCTGGGCAGGTAAYGCCAGCCTCTATCAGAAGTGCAAGAGTAGCTTGATTAATTTTTTTGTAAATTCATCTGAGATGCCAGAAGTACTACTTAAATACCAAAAGTTTAGTATGAGCTTCTTCTAGCCTATTAGAAGTGGAAAAGTCATTTTCTCTAGATTTGAGGAATCCTCTAGAAGTGATSCATGACTGMAATTAYRAGACATCAGTGATATCTWCACAAGYAATATGCAGGCAAACAAGCCTACAATGTTCACTAAATATTTATTAAGGKTTTATTAATTTATAAGTACATACTCATTAGGAAAACTGCTACATTTCTAACATTTGACAAGCACTGCCTCTAGCACAATACTGTAASTGGGACCTGTGATCAAAGATAGCTGCCTTAAACATATTGGATCCTAATAATAAAGTTAATGATTAGAAACAATACCAGTTATTGAAACAGACTYTAAATTAATCACTTGAATATCAAAGTCACTTACTTGTAGCATATGCATAAGTCAAATATGCCATTTTTCTGCAGCTACCCCACATCTACTAAAAAAGCAGGGCTGCTTCTGCCAGAGAAGTTAAGAAGCTTTTTGTTTTATCACTGTGTAGACYCTTTTTGACATCTTTTTGGAATGAAAATTGTCTCTTAGATCAAATTCTTTCCCRTGAAAAAATGGGTTTTTTCCAAGGTCAAGGGATGGAGTGAGAGGTGTTTGTTCAATTTTATGGACACTTGATTTTCTCGTCATGTGTTTTCCATTTTATTTTTGTAATTGAAAGAGAGGAAAGAGRATTTCAWGAAAACTTTCTAAAAGCACAATTGYATAAAAATGCAGATTACTTTCATTATTAAAATGAGAATAATTTAATAATTTCTCAAAAACTGACAGACTTACTTGCAAGTTCCAAAGTGCCCCTTTGGCTGCTGGGTTACAGCTTCATCTGTGGTGTAGTTGTCACTAAATATTCTTGCAGGAAGCACTCAAAAATAGCTACTAATTTCCATTTGTAGCAATATAAACTTACCTGATTATGGAAGAGGAAAGATACTCATAGAACATAGATCAACTTCTAAAATACAGCTGATTTCTCTACTTGCTAAAAGCAAACAAAAAGCTGATGCTAACATTTGTGTGCTTTGGAAAGGTAAAACATTGCATACAACTAATGCCAAGTATGAKCTTGACAATATTTGTTAGCTGAAAATGAAAGAATAACTTTTATTTTTCCTATGTTTCTTTGTGAATATTTTCTCATTGTTTTAGGTTAACATATTTGTTTAAAAAGCTTTATTGCAGGTAAGGAAACAGCACCTTTCATTTAAACCTTTGAAAAATATATATAAAACATAGSCTTATGCAGGAGAACTTTGTTCACAGTAGACCAGTAATAGGGACACACTTGGCATATGTTTTATAAGCATATATACAAAGATTCATTTATTTTACTACCTCTAATATATCTGATGTCCCCAGAATAATGCACCCATAATCATCCTCCCTAGAAAAGAAGGCTCTAATAGTTTTATTAGTAAACTGAATCTGGAACTGTGGCTTCCATGCTCTCTCTCTTTCCCAGTTCTTAAAAGTTCAGAAAAAATAATCATTATTTGTAAAATGAAGAAGTTTTTTAAAACAACTTTTGAATAAACCACCTCCTCCACACAACAACAAAGTACTTGCCTCCTCATTGTTTTGATGGATGCAGAACCAAGTTTCTAACAACACCCATTTTTAAACCATGCAATGATCAATACTGTCAGAAGTGACTGGCAACTCAGGTGCACTGGTTCCTGCACAGAGACATCCCCAGGAACTTGGCTTTAATAATGGGGATCTATTTAATCATTTTTCCCCAATGAAAATCTTGGCCCAGACTTCTCTTAAGTGTCAGCAGAATAGGAGTTGTGCCCTGATTTCTGCCTGAGAAAAGATCCCTTTATTRTCCTGTGCAAGCAGGGACTCCATTTCCCTGCTGCTGGAGCACACCTTCATCTCCTTCCATCCATAATTAAAGCTGACTTATCTTATGTGGGCCATTCATCTCTTATTTAACAAGAGCAGCCTACAAAAATAGCTGAGAGGTTTACAGGAAGGAAGCAGTTAAATGATAAAAATGTGAAATGTTATGCAGCAAGCTGTGTACAATTAACTAGAATTCAAATATACACCTTGTTCCAATCCAAGCCATTTATGAGATAAAAATAGTCTGCTAGAAGAATGTCATGATTAATGAGGTGAGACTCCAGCTAATTACTGTTTCCTCCAGAAGTAATTAGGTTGGCATTGCTAATCAAGATGAATGAACACTCTGACCCGCTTTTTTAAATGTAAAACTATGAGCTGCAGCAGCAATAACATCATTTAGTTCAGGCAATGTAGTCTTCATTAGGCTTGTAGTTTGATTAAATTCTTTTGTTATACCAGCCTTTCCACACATGAACAGATGAATGCTGTGATGTTCAAAGAGTTTGTCACCCTTAATTAAAGACTGAAAAGGCTTGTTCAATTCACGGGGCAGTACACAGGACAGCTTTAAATTGATAGCTTTTAAGTGGGGGATAACTGAGGGAGTCATAGGGTTTCCCATCTGCGAGAGGATCCCTCCTCCTTCCACAGTTTTCTGTCAYAGTAGCTGGAAAATTACTATCAGATATGTTTGTATTGATTCCATTGGGCAACACTCATTTCATCAGAGCACCTTTTCATACACAACTACACAGCTTAACTTTTACAGAGTGAATCCATTATAAGTTAAGAGAAAGAAAGCTGTAAGGAGTAAATTCAAAATATAGACAATTCACTGCTCTGTGTCTGACTGTGACCCTTCTGCACAACCACTGAGCCCCAGAACAGCCTCATGCTCCAGAAGCCCAGCAGCTCCCATCATGACTAGACAATTTCACCCTGGGAAGGAGGTTGAGAAAGCAACATCTGATTGATGTAGAGATACAACATGTTATAATGGAGCTATCACGTAGGAGTGTCCTTTTTTACCTCTTACTAGCAGATAAAGCACTCCCTTGGGTAACCAGGATTTATTTCMGCTAAACATCAGGTCCAAATTTTCACCTGAGAGTTTTCATTTAAAGCACAAATGAGACTGGGTAAGAAAGAGACCCTCACCCTGCACTAACTTACTGGAGGTATTTGCTGGTGAATTTGATGTGTTTGCAAGAAGCACAGCAGGTGAGCAGAGGGGCCTCAGCACCAACCATGGGGCAGAGGAGCCCATCCATGCATCCATGCCCATTCCATGGCAGCAGGGGCAGGTCTCCTCCCTCACCACATGGCAAGTCACTACAAATGTGGCAACACAAAGACCTTTCTATCACACACATCCCATCAGAGGCAGGCTCAAATAGGCTGTGGGATGAGACCTGGTGTCAAGGCTCCCCAAGTCAAGCCTTTCTCCATGACATTCCACAACAGGAGGCACCTGACTGAGCAAGCTCAGCCCTACCAGCACTTTGCCAAGAAGCTCATGTGCCTCAGGTGAAAGGCAAAGCTGAGCACAGCCCTCACAGGCGCAAAGGACGCCATTTCCCTCCCTCAGCAAAGCTCCCCTCAGCAGACGCTGTGTCTGCCCCAGCAGGCAGGAGCTGCTGGCAGCTTCTCACACTTTCATCACAGCTCTTTGGTAGGAGCAGGGTAGTCCCCATTAGCCACACCATAATGGGCAGGAAGACAGCAGCTCCCTGAGGGAGAGCCCAGCCTTGTGGGTGTCCCCCACACCCTGCTGGCACAGGGCTGCATGGCCCCTCATTCCTCTCCAGCTTTGCGACCCAGAACAATGTAACAAAAATCCTTACCTAGACAGCAGGAATGGAGCCTCTCTCCTTCCTCCACCRTCTGGCTGATGTTTCTGCTCACTGGATGGCAAAATCCTGTTTTTAAGCTCTTCTGCAGGCACGTCTGCCTCTGGCTGCTGCTCCTTCCCTTGCCCTGCACTGGGCCAGGTCTGTCCTACACGGCTGCTCCTGGCCCTCACAGGTGCCAACAACCACCCCAGGCACAGGGTCCTCCTGAGGGAGTGCCCAGGTGAAAACCCTAAGAGCTAATTAGGGG
>CADDXX010000190.1:391047-422993 GCA_902810485.1 Alauda arvensis | reverse complement strand
TGCCCTGGTCCTGCTGCTTTCCTGTCCCTGAGCTTCAAAAGGAACACATAAGCATCAGCACCAGCTGTCTGGTGTGGGGGCATTTAACTTCTCATCTGTTTTACTTCTTCCCTACCTCAGATATTGGGTGCACAAAGAGATAACCCAGGATGAAAGGCCCAGAGGGGTCATCTCTGGTGGCGGGAAGGGCTCAGGCCTCGGCTAAAAATCAKCACCTCRGTCTGGAGAGCAGATGTGGGAAGCRATAAAAGAAATATTCTTGACTGGGAGACACTGTTTTGCAAACTACGAGAGGCACATGAGTTATCACAGAGGCAGGAGCCTCTTACACACATATCTTGCAAGTGTTTGAGACCTCTTCCCAGAGTTAGGACACAAATTCCATGGTTACTTCTCTGGGGATGGCGGGAAAGGATCTCAGTGTGTGCCCCACCAATGACTGGATAGTAAGATACATTGAACCCTAAGTTATATTATTTCTTCACTAGCTGTAACATTAATAGGTACCTTTAACCTGTAGGTGCTCATTCACTTTTATTGACACATCCCCTTAATTCCTGTTTTAAGAACATTAATTAACTGACTCAAATTAAAACAGGCGATCCCACAGAAGCAAGGRATTTCTAAATTCCCTTTCCCTGGTCACAGTTGTGCCACAAAGGTGTTTCCCTTTCTCTCCACACATTATTTCCCYGCATTCCTGCTGGATGTATTCCAGGGTTCTCCAAAGGTCCTCTTGCACAGAGCATGGGCAGCAGCCCTACTGCTGCTTGAGCATAATCATTTCCATCTCTCAGCCTGCTGCTACCACAGTCCAGGCATTGCATCAGTGTTTTTGCTTGGACTCCTTCAGATRCATCACTCTGGGCTGCTTCTTTCCCTGAGAAACACTCTAGGATATAGGCACTGTTGGATATTTTTTGGCTCTTCCCTATATGCCATCTAAATATTGTCGCAGTGAGGTGTGATGTCCCCTCTAAGGTCTGCCAGGAAACAAACCTGGATAGACAGGGGATGTTGAGGATGAAATCTCATTTTATATGACATCTGATTGGTTGCTTCTTTGGGGGTTTTTTTAAGTAATTTTTTATTAGTAGAACTACAAACATCTTTGCTGCCAAAGACTGATCTCTACCCTAGCAGTGTAAGCAAAATTATTCTTAGCTCCCCATTTTTTTTTTTTTTGCTGATAATAAGACCCAAGGGTAGCTTAAGAAATACTGAGAGAATTAAAATTTTGGATAGCTAAATGAAAAACTCAAGCGAAAAAAACCCACAAATGAAGTAAGGAGAATTAACAAGCCCATGAGGTCACTGCTCATGTTCAGCTCATGTCAGGGGGCAGGGAACTTGCAGTCATGCACATGGCAGCCATCACCAGCCATGGAGAAAGGAGGGTGGAGTCCACATCCCATCAGTGAGCTCATCTCCATTCTAATCCTACGCTTTCCATATTTGTGGAGCACAACTGCTGCTGTTTTAGCAGGAACTGAGCTCAGCCCTGCCAGCCAAGGGGTGTAGAGGGTCAGGAATTTCCAGACTGCCCCTCAGGCCAGTCCATTCCCCCCCCAGCTGATGTTGATTATAGGCCCCTGTACCCTCTCTGCTTAAAGAGAAATCTAGATCCACCTACTCTCAGCACTTTCTGAGCTGTTGATGTMTCACAGAGCTGAACTTGGCCAGCCTGGGAATCTGTCCCACAAACACTGGTGGGACCAGTAAGAGCTGGTTGTCATGGCTTAGGTGGGTGCCTAAACCACAGGGCAAATAAAAAAAAATCAGTCACATTTCTCAGACCCAAAGTGTATTAACCTGAAATGGAGAAATACTTATGCAGTATTCAGGGGGGCTTCCCAGTTCTCCTCCCCACTACCAGCCAAAGCATCTGATACAATATTTAATATGCAGTGTGCATTGCATTTAGTCTGATTTGGACAGCAGAAATCAGAGGGAACTGTTTCTCTCACCTGCATTAGCAGCTGGAAGAACTTGTCCCCATGCACAGATGAGGRAGATCAGCTTTTTAACATAGGCAGCAGAGCTGGGTGTACCAAAGTGGGGTGGGTGTACAAAAGTGGGCACAAGGAACAGCACCCTCTTCCCATGCAGTTTTTTGGGCTGGTTTTCAGGGGGTGGGATGGTTTTGTTTGGGTTCTTTTTGTTTGTTTTATTTTTGCTCCCCCCAGCAGTTTTCCAGCCATGCTTCAGAGCTTGTCAGGTTTGTGAAAAGAGCAGCTGGGATCTGAACAAAATTGTTCTTGTGCTTTTTTGGAGTCCCCTGCTTATTGTGCTGCAGACAACTGGGCTTGTCTGCCACAGGTTTCCTTCAGCTAATTCAGGTTTTGCAAGTCTTGATGTGAGCTTTTCTCCCTGAAAGAGTAAAACAGAGAAAGCCACTGGTGATTTGTTCTTTGGCTCTATTTTAGTGCCAATGCATCATCTAGTGCTACAGCAACCATCAATACCCATTCAGGCACTATCTCACAGCTTTTCCCTGACATTCACTGTGTCATTTAGAAAGTGATAAAAATCCCAGCTTAGAGCAGGAGATTCTTTTGTGGTCCCCTAGTTCCAGCAGCCTTTTAAGGTACTGGACAAAATTAGCAAAAATTACTTTATGAATACCAAGTCCTTTTGTTGCAGTGTTCTGAGACTTTGTAATACTGTCAGATTTGAATTAAATGTAACAAAAATTAAGCTGCTCTGCGAGCTGCTTGCTTAGACAGTGAGGTAATTATATGAAATAAGGAGATCTGTTTAACAATCACTCCTAGTCATGGCAACCTCATACCATTATTGTGCTTAACGTGAAGACAGATTGGTGTATTGTTTTGGAATGTGGGAAACCAGCAATAGCACACCATAAACTTRATACATAGAGTAGGGTTTTTAACATTGCCAGCTGCAGTGAATTAATTGTTACCAACATTTTTTTTTTCAGGGAGTATGGTTTTGCACACGGGTTAAAAAACTGTAAGGTGCTCAGTAACTTGTACACTGTTCCTTCAGCAAGAATACCATTATGTCTAATTTTTTGTTGACCAAAATAAAAAACAACTCAGTGGGTGCTGGTTTTTTCTTGTTTTGAAAGGAGACCACAGCACGAAATAGTCATTGTCCTGTCTGTATGTCCCAATGAGATGTGATGGCAGTAGTAACAACAAACATCCTGGAAGAGACATCTTCACCACTGAGTCCTGCCCCAGCAGTTCCCCAGTGCCTTCCTCTGAGCCACCAGGAGCTGAGATAACCAGAGTACAGGCTGCTGTGAATTTACAGTGCCACTGATCTTTTTATTTGGGCAGTCTAACAGAACTGGAGAGTTCAGACACAGCATTTCACACATGGCACAAGGACTTTTGTTCCCTCTGCCCGAGCAGCCCTGAGGGCACACACCCTGTTTACCCTGAGGAAGGGGGAATTGAATAAATAATGCTTTTTTTCCCCCTGTGTTGGCAAAGTGTCTTGTCCAGGGTGAGAATCAGCAGCTCTATTTTGGGACTCTCCTTCACAAGTGCGTGGCATTTTAAACTCAGGGAAGCAGCTGGAAAAGAAAATGTCACATTCAGTTCTGTTCAAGACTGAGTTTTGAATCTTGGCTAAGCTAAGCCAGCCAACCRAGGAATGTAAGTCAGCTTGCTGATTTGTGCCTTTGAAAAGGAAACAGCTCCAGCCTAACCACGTACAAAATAAACAGCCACGCTTTTCAAAGGGGACAACACACAAAGCTGTGAAACTCTTCTCAGCAGAGCAGGAGGAGAGCTGGGAGGGAGGGAGGCAGCATCGGGAAGAGCTCATTTGGTGCTGAGGGGCTTTATGAAACACTTGAGACACATTTCAAAACTGAGAGTGGAAACAGAGCAGAAACCTCTCACAGGGCAGCAGTGGCCAAGTCGAGCTCCCAAACATCTCAAGAGCAGCTCCCACGCTGGGACTGTGACACAAGCCAGCAGCACAACTATCTGGCACAGGCTGCATCTTGGAAATCCAAAAGGTCCATCTGTGGGAGGAAGTTATGGGGTGAGGAGGTGATAAGGTAGCCAGGAAAAGCACATGAACACCAAGAGAAAACTGCACTCGGGCATAGAGTCACTCGTTGTCATTCAGTAAAGAGTGTCACTGTGCACAGTGTCACTGGAACATTAACCCCATGCTTCAGGAAGGTTGAAAAGACAAATAGGACAAGGAGAAGCATGAGGGGAGGAAGGGCAGAGAGAACAGAAAGGAGAATCCCTGTGCTTGTGTCTACTTCAAGGCCCTGTYGTTACCCTCAAAAATGACACGGCAKAAAGGAAAATAATACAGCAACAGCTGGATCACACTTCAGAGCAACATTTGTGTGGGGAACAGAGGCACCCTGGGACTCTCCAGCCTGGAGAAGGGGAAACTTAATATTCCATGTGCTGGTGGATGCAGCAAAGGGCAGGAGGGGGAGATTTGTGGCTCCTTCTCAGTATCTCAGACCTAAGGACACTAAATTAATTATCTTGCAACTGAACTGGAATGAGCAGAGGAAGCACTTCTCCATGTGGCACATAATTAAGCTCAAACACAGATAATTCTGGAAGCCAAAAGTATAAATACGGCTGAAAATGTGATTTGACAAATTCATGGAGGAAAATCTATTATGAGCTGGGGAACAAAAAGCCACAAGTCTTGAGCTCAGAAAATCCCTGAGTAACGGGGAGGGAAAAGTTTTATGGCACATTAGACCCTTTCCTGTACTCCTTTTTTAATTTTCATAGGAAGCAGAAAATGTTGTCTGGTCTGCCACACTGCTGCTATCTCAGTGYTCCCAAATTAGCCTGGAGTCACTGGATTGTCCTAAGACCCACCTCTATGGCTGGCTGCACCCTGCAGGATCTGTTGGGAAAACTTCCTATCTGTAACTGCTCTCCCCGTGTGCAGGGTGTGCCCTGTGCCTTTTATATCTCAGTTACACAGAGATTTTTCTACTCCATGRGGAAGATGATATAGATTCTATTATAGAGTGGAATAAAACATTCCTTTGAAAAGCTTGCTCAGGGTCACATCCTAAATTAAGTAGTGGGGAAGATTCCTGTCCAAATCCTGCAGACGGTTGGGGGTGGCAGCCAGTCTGCCTCAGGTTTTTAGTCCTATTTTCTCCTAGAGCACRCTGAACTCATCATCTCATTGAACAAGCTTTAGCAGTGAGCAACTGTGAATAAGCTAAATCCAGAAAAGTCTGCATGGAGAGGAAGAAAAATGCAGTGTTCTTTTCCAGAGACCAGAGCTACCCATGAAAAAAAGTAGAAGTAATCTAGTCTTTCTCAAAAACAAACAAGGAAACTTAAAACTTCTTTTATTTCTATTTCTTGTTACATGGCTGGCTTGTTTTGTTTAGGTTGATTGTTTTCCCAGCTCTCTTTCAGCCTGTGCTTTCTTTAAATTTTTTAGGTACTGCTCTGCAAGCAGGAAATCTTGTGAGGCATCTTTTTTATCTATTTCTGTAAAATGTCATCTGAAAAGCAGAGCTTGTGTCCTCTTTAGATAGAGGAGGCAGAGAAATGGTGCTGTACCTTTATAAACTGCCCAGTTTGTCACTAAGCTCATGTATTCTGCTACCAGCACTGAATGTGCTTTCTTAAACACAAAAGTTCAGGCCCTTATCTCAAAATCTGTAAGCACCTGAATCAAAATCTAATCACTTTTCCTGTTCTGTCTGAGTGCTGTCAGAAAAGCATCTTCCTTATGCACCACTGGCATTAAAGGTCCTTCAAGGAAAAGTTAGATTGTCCATTTAAAATGTGATTTATTGAATTGGCGTGGGGGATAGAAATAAAGTTTAGCAAAATTCTCTTCTTGAAGCAAAAGAGCATCCAGGTCAGTCATTGCTACTGTTGCTCTGCAGTGCTAATGAGAGAAAATGCAATAATTTTTTGTCACTTGCAATATGACTCAGAATAAGAGACAGACGATCTACTGATTAGGAAAGGGGGGATTTTTTAATTTAAAATAAGGAGTCACTTAATGAATTAAAATAATACTTTAAATCTAAGTATCTAAGCCTGCAAAAATTTTAGGAACACAGTAAACTTTTGAATTTCAAAAGCAGCTTGGGTTAAGATTATTTATCCTTAAGAGGTGACATCTCAGCTTTGCAGATGGAGAGAGGACTTTGAGTTCTAGAGAGATTAGTCACTGCCAGCAACATCACTACACCATAAAGAAAGTATATTTTTGGGTATAATGTTACTGCTGAAGGGAGAACAATTCCACAGCAGAGGTAAAATTTGTTATTTTTAGTTAAAAATGTTGACAGGGTAGGCAATCAAATTTTTTTTTCCTTAAATATTCYTTTATCCAAAATTCCAAACCATAAAGTTTCGTACATGTACAAGCTGAAACACTGAAGCTGAAAATAGCACGCGCAATTTTTTTAGCCAAATATTTCACCAGGCTGGATTCTCAGTGGCTATTATTAAAGAGTTTTAAAGCTTAACTGTACTTTGGAAAGAAATTATTTCTTTTTAAAGAAAAAAACAAACCAAACACTTGCTAAAGAAAATATTTTTTTGTTGAGAAAACCAAAACAGCAACAGATTTAAGTCTTGATGCATGACCCAGAATTGAAAACAGACMTTTTCCCTAGGAATGTCCATTTCATCAAATTTTCCACTTTGACCAAGCTGGTTTTTTTCTACACACAAGGTGGGGTAGGAGTTTCATGAGTATTTTTCTATTATCTCTACTAGAATTTCTTACTTTCCATATTGTGCTCACCTTTGAGTTGGGTTACAGAGCTGCTGGATGCCCCCACCTCAGCAGGTTTAGGCACTTGCCTGTTGCTGGAATCACAGAATAGTTTGTGTTGGAGAGGACCTGAAAGATCAACTTGTTCCAACCCCTGCCATGGGCAGGGACAACTTCCACTGTCCCAGGTTGCTCAGAGCCCCATCCAACCTGGCCTTGGACATTTCCAGGGATGTGGCAGCCACAGCTTCTCCAGGCAACCTTTGCCAGGGCATCCCCACCCTCACAGGGAAGGATTTCTTCCCAATATCCAATCCAAACCTACTCTCTGTCAGTTTGGGGCCATTCCCTCCTATTCTGTCACTCCAGGCCCTTGTCAATAATTCCTCTTCATCTTTTTTGTCAGCTCCCCTCAGGCACTGAAAGGCCACAACGAGGTCATCCCAAAACCTTCCCTTCTCCAGGCTGAGCAATCCCAAATCCCTCAGCCTTTCCTCACAGCAGAGCTGCTCCATCCCTCTGATCACCTTGGTGCCTCCTCTGCACTCACTCCAGCAGCTCCAGGTCCTTCCTGTGCTGGGATCCCAGGGCTGGAGGCAGGGGGGTCTCAGCAGAGTGGGGCAGAGCGGCAGAAAGAATCCCCCCTTCCTTCCCTGCTGCCCACGCTGGGGGCTCAGCCACCTCTCATCCTCCAGCACCCTCAGGCCCTTCTCTACCAGGACTGCTCCACCTGCTCATTCCCCAGCCTGGATTAACAACAAAAAGGCCTCACTCAGAGCTTATTTATGACTTAGTAGTTTTAAAGCAGGCTCTCTTCCACCACAGCTTGATACAAGCATTTCCTTCACACATTTATTAGCGAGCAGATGCCTGCAAGCTCCTCTGCAAGAGTAAAATCTTCAGTCAGCTCTTAATTTGGTCATTTAAAATGCCACTTACTGCAGAGAGGCAGGTTCTGGATTGCCTCTCCTCTCCTCACTGTGCTTCTCCACAGCAACAGGGTCTTATGTGCAAGGAAAGCTGTTCCATGAGGGGCCTAATCTGATTTTTTTCCAGCCATCCCTTGCTGTGTTGTGTAGCAGTGGAAGAGGTGACTGGGTGCTAAAGAAATGTAAGAGCAAAACTTGAATTGCTAAAAATTAAACAAAAAAAGAACAATCAAACTTTAAAATATATATTGTTTTAATTATAAAGTGACAAAATGAGCTGGCTTCAGTAAATAGAGCAATGTTATTATTGTAACTAAACCACTGTTATTGCTTTTCATTTACAGAGTGGGTGTTAAATAGAACAAGATTACAAACTTACCTTGAGGAAAATTCAGGGCTSTGGTGGGGAGCTGAAAAGGTTTTTTTGTGACTTCAAAAATCAGTAATGGATTAAAATTTGCTTTCAATTTAATTTAGAACAGTGAACATATTTCCAATAATTCATTTGGATAATGTTTGTCCATCTCATTTGAGCTTCTCTTGTGTTAAATATGATGTGTTAGCTGGTTATTTAACATGAACCATGTTAAAGATATTTTAATACAGAAAGAAAATTAAATGAAAACATKATAAAGTCAAAACAATTTTATCTTATATCAAAAAAAGTCTTGGTATTATTAAAATAAATGAAGAAAGTAAAAATTAAATGTTTTGACTTTTCCTTGTTAAAAATATTTGTCTATATTGACACTTTCTTGCAAAACATTTGGATTTCAACAGAGCTCTTTTTCATAGAAGAATTGCTTTGCTGAGCTCTAATTAAAAACTGGCTAACTCACAGAGCTCAAAAAGTAGTTGTCAGTGGTGAATTGTTACTGTGAGTCAACTGTATGATGAAAGGGATCAGTTCATGGGCCAGTGCTATTGAATATTCTGATCTGTGATCCCAAAATAAATACAAAAACACTTCTGAAAACATTTTGGGCACTAAGGAGTTCAGCACAGTGACCAGGGCCAGCACAGTGTGATGGGGAGCACTTTGGGAGAGACCTGTGACTCAAAGATCAGCTGCTGCAAGTCAGGAAAATCCAGACATTGCCCCCACAAACAACTCTGYCTTGTCAGGACAGCACCCAGGGGTTTTCATGGATAAATAACTGAGCAGTAAATGAAAGCAGGGGAGAAACAAGAGGAGACCAGTGGAAGAAGGTGGTGTCCTGCTCTGATACCAAGAGCATAAAATTGTGGGAGTGGAAAAAGACACTGAGGAAAGGACAAATCAAATTAGTGCCCTTTGTTATTTTGCCCATCACAGACTGAGAAGTGATGAGGGAAAAGGAAGATAAAAGGTTACTGGGGCTTTTTTAAGGACAGAGTTAATAGAGACAAGTTCAGAGGAAAAATGGAGCAGCTTCTTTCACTGGTGAGTGTGACTGACTGCAGAAACATGGCAATTATCAACATGGTGAACTCATCATTCCAGGATGTCTTTAAATCAAAACTYKACTGAAGGCACAAGTTATTTTGGCTCAGCCCAGGAGAAGAAATGAGAAAATTATCTAGCCTGAGTTACAGAAAAGAATAGAGTAAGTATTATTTTAAATATCCACTATCTTTATTAGCTATGGGAGTCTACACATCAATTATTTGCACATGGTGAGCAATCTGAAGATAGCCAAGATTTTTTAACGGAGTCAAATTATGCCAAAAATCAGGAATTTATTATCAACACTGTCAACAGTTGTTGAAAGTGGATGTTTGGATTAAAAACGTGGACATGGTTTCACAAAATTATTTGGTACTAAATCTAATGAGATTGAGCATTTAACTTTTGTTTTAGGGATGGAAAAAGACAGCTGATCTAGAATCACTGCCCTGGTGGCAGAGACTCACACAGTTGCAAGAGGGATACCTGCTTTCCTTCCTGATTCAAAGCTTCCCTGGTGCCTCCTCCACTGCCCAAGACCTCAGGATATTTTCAGCAAAAAGAACATTTCTGTAGAAACATTTCACTCTCAGCAAGCACCATTTCATCAGGAAAGGAATTCAAAGCTTGATCAATATAATATCAGTGTTTAATTCCTGCTCATGCTACAGAACTAATCATGCAGAACACACCAAGGAAAAGCTTTTGCTTCCTGTACAGCTCTGCCAGTCTGGCACCTGCATGACAACTTGCAGAGGTGGGTGAATTGAGTTAGCTCTGTTTTATGCASAACAAGCAGGAGTGAGACAGTTTGGTGCAGATAAAACACTGCCACTTGCTCCTCACTGGAATTGCTACATCTTGGACAAGTGTGCTGAGACAGCCTCTTCTGCATCTTTTAAACACAACCTGCTGCACAATGCAGAAGAGTAAAGACCAGTCAGTAGAACCTCCAGACATCATTTTTCCAAACTTATTTTCAAGTTTTATCTTCAAAGCTTCACTGAGTATTGTAGTGAGCCAGTGAATCCACGTGTAGAGGCTGGATCAACACTGTGGCTTAGAGCAACTTGAGTTCTCACATTGTCACTACAGCCCAGAGAAAAGTGGAGCAGCAGCTGCTCACAAGCTGAAGCTTCAGCCCAACTTTCAGAGAGTATCTTAAGTATTTAAAAGGTCAAATAAAAGTTTTTTGTCTCACTCTCTCTCCACAGTCTTTTCTTGTTATTTCACTGATAAAATCTGGGGAGGACATGCTGCTGTTTGTGTACTGCAACAGGATTGGCAAAGCCCCACTTCAGAAGAGTGTAGGTTGTAGCATGCATGACTAATGATTAATGATGCTCATTAAAAAATGAAGTTCTGATGAAATTCATTAATGCTTGGCTTGAGTCTTGCTAACAGTTATGCAACATTAAGAGCAAGGCAATTACAGATCTTGGCTGCAACTCATTGRGAGATAAAAGAAGACCCTTTTTCCTGTTTAACTCAATGTGTGACACGCTGCACTACAGCAAAGAGCTGTCTTGGAAAAGCTTCCCCAACACTGAGGCACAGCCTGCAGCTCCATTGCCACCTGCRGGTAAGTGCTGGAGTCTCTCATGCTGCTCCCTTCCCCAGAGCACAGGGGGAAAAGGGGATCCACAGAAAAGGATGAAAAGTAAAAGCCACACTTCTAACTCCTGGGGATGTGCTGAGGCCTGAGCAGCCTCAGCCAGAGCTGATTTACAAACTGAATCCTGGGTACTGTGTGACTGACACCATCAATATTTAGCTAAAAATAGACTACAAGACACTTAGCTTTGTGTAACTTTGTGTAATTATCTGCAGGACATGTATCATTTTAAGCAACTCCCCCACCAGRCATGAATAGAGGCCTGTTTGCAGGGTATTTTAGGGGAAAACCCTCCCAGCCAAGGCCTGGGCTCCAGCCAAGCCCCTGGTGGTCAGGAAGTGCCATCAGATCCAGGAGTTTCTGTGCTAAAAATACAACCAAGTCACTTTGAATTGCTGATTTGGGCCTATAAAAGCTGGACCCACCTTCGGGGTGAAGTTGTAGACCTCACCTGTGGGTGGATGCAGCGTGTAGGATTCTCCCAGTTGCCAGGAAKGGTTCTCCAAGTCCTTGCTGTGAAATGGRGCTCCCCAGCARCTYTGGTTCCCTTRGGTTAATTCMTCAGCACTGATCTCCTTTCCTCTGCAACAGTGAACAGTGATTAGGCACAGCTTAACCCTCCCTGTGGAACCCTGGGGATCTGAGCAGTGGACGCCACAGAAAACACCATCTCTTGGCTCTGAGAAGGAATTCAGTAGGGACAGTAACCCCAGAAACCCAGTCAWAATCTGAGTATTTTCTATTAAATTGAAATCATAGAATGGYTTGAAGGAATCCTAAAAGATCWTCCAGTTCCAACTCYCTTGTTGGAGTTGAAGGGACACCTTCTGCTATCCCAGGTTTCTCAGAGCCCAACCCAATCTGGCCTTGAACACATTCCAGGTGATCCACAAGCAAATATCCAACCCTGTGCCACTGCATACAGAGATTATTTTCAGTGCCATGGATGAGCCTATAAAATGGTCCCCCGGAGTTAAAATAACATTTATGAAGCATAAATTAAACTCCAATACAGCCCTATCTCTGCATGCTTACCTCCTTTTCCTCACTGGCAGTGATCCCTCCTGACAGCCATGTTCCAGCTAATTCCTGTCTCCCACATTTAATTCCAGCAGACAAAGATTTGATATGTAAAACTGTTACCTTTGTGCAAGCCAAATTCTGGCTCAAAATATCTGTTTTTAGCTGTATTGTTAATCCCATGGACAAAAGTCAAAACCTTTTAAGACCCCTTGACTATTCTGTATCAAGAGTTTTCAAACCTGTGGAAAAATGAAATCATCACAATATACACTAACAGTGCCATTAGAAACCAACTTTATTGTTGCAGTTTGAAATTATTTACACAATATAAATCTCTTTGAAAGGTACATTACTTCATTTAACCAGTGGTAGAAGGCCTTAGAATAGTTTCAATCACATTTAGCTCAAAAGAAATACAATTCACTCCAATGAATAAATGATGCACCTAAATACCACAACATACAAGAGGCATGGGGACTCTTTTTGGGGGATGACAGTGCTAGAAGATGACAAAGGCTCTTTTATAAATTGAGCTTGGTTTACTCACAGGACACAAGTGGACTTGTGTTTAAAAGAACACTGAAAAATCCACAGTAACAGAGAAAAGGACACAAAATGGAACAGATTCCTAATATGCTGTGGCCCTGTGTCTGCAGGTGTTCAAGGGGTTTTAGTGAAGAGGCTCAGAACCAAAGGCTCTAATCTGAAGTCACACCTCAGAGAGATTGGATACATTCTCTGTGCTGAGACTRTTCAAAGCACTTGTGCACAAAGCAGCAGCATTAACTACCACACTGTGATACAAAATGGGAAATGGAAACTTGCCACAAAAAAAGAAAAAGAAGCACACACTTAAGACTGGACACTTATTTTCTGATAACACTCAGTAATTGTTACTACCAAAAATTTAGAAACATRTACTTCTTCTCTAGTTCACGCTGCATTTTATCATTTTATACATTTTTCACATTTCTCTTCCAAGGCCTCTTTCATCTGGCATTTTGCATGGGTCTCTATGTGGGGAAAAAACCCCAAAATCACTTAAATAGAGGAAAAACACAGCTGCAATGCCAAAAAAATAGGCTGGTGCAGGACCTGAAGTTATTTCAGCATTTAGTGTCAAAGTTTGCTTGCTAGATTTCCAGTAACTTGTTCTCCTTTCCTTTTCATTTCCATGACGTTTCTCTCTGTTATCTCTCTATAAACATCAAACCAAAGATATTTGGGAAGTCCATGAACTAAATTCCACACCACAGGGAAACTGGGATGGCAGCCTGACAACTCTAGAAGGCTGCAGAAACAGATTGTGAAACCCTGAACCACAAAAATTTGGTCATCTGGTGAAGTCTGGCCCATCTAAGATCCCAGTGGTCTTCAGGGCCATGCCAATCATTTCCTGACATTTCCCATTAGTAACAAAACCCTTGATGAAAGAATTCAGTGCACAGCACCATCCACACTGTCACACACACAGAAAAGCCTAAAACACTGTCTTGCAAACTGATCAGCTACAAAAGTGCTTCCTTTCTTATAAATGATTTTTTGAACTGTCTCTTCCCTCTCTCCCCAAGTTCACTGGTTTCCTAATTACATAATCTCTACAGATCAGACCAAAGAAAAAATTTTAAAAAAATATTCAAACAATGCCTTTTCCAGTGTCTCAGCACTTCACTTGGATGGAGCACTTCCTCACAACCAGCCTGTGCAAGCATTTCACACATTTTCCTCCCCACTGAAGGTCTCTAAGCCACCAGGTCTGGTTTAACCCAACACATTCCATCTGGAATGSTGTGATCTCTCACTGCTGAGAGCCCCTTTCCTACCTTGCACAAGCTCACAGGTCTTGGCTTCTCCTCTCTTTYACAGCTATTGAGAACAATCAGTTTGCCACTCACAGTCATGAAGAGGGAAGAAAAGTCATCTGCAAAGACTGCTTGCTCCACATCAGCCTTGCATTTCCCTTAAGGTCTGAAAAGCTGCTTCCTGCTCCTCTACCATGATCACAACCTGCCTGGTGTGGGAGATGACAGCACAGAGTTGCAGTTCAGCATTCTTACAACACAACAAACAACAAAAGACATGAGAACAAGGAACACACAAGCACCTAAAACACAGACACGTGAGACAGGGTCAAACCTGCTCTGCTGACTACAAGGACTGCCCCAAACAAAAGAGATTACAGTGCCACTGTGGTTTAGAACTAAGTTTTGTTTCATCAAAAGGTCACCCAATTTGGAGAYTTCTTTTGGTATGACTAACAAAAGAGTATTTGTAAGCTTCTGTTACCTACCAAAGGCTTTAAAAAAATCTGAACTTCATTCTGAAATGATTTATAATTTGCTCTTGTCCTTAAAACATGAAAGTAAACAAGCATATTCAATACCTTGCTACAGTAAAAACTTGATCTTCCAAGTGAGTGATTTTCTTTTACTCACATTCACCAAGCCCATCCCTCCTGTTGACTAGTAATTCCTGGATAAAGTCACTTCCCAGGGCCTCTGTAATCTCAGTTGTCACCACAGGTAAGGCTGAGAGGTTGTACAAACTGCATCAAGGTGAACTGGTCAGATGGAGAACAGGATTTGCAAATCAGGGTTTTCCAGCTGAGGTATTGAACATAGCAGTGAGAAGAATAAACCAACAGCTTGAAGGACACAATGGAGTTCAGAACAGACAATGAAAGGCAACAGTGATGAAACAGAGTCAGGGGAAAAAAAACTAACCTTCATTATGTCTTGTTTCCAAGGTTCAAGGCCTCTTCAGAAAGGGACTTTTTACACCAAAAAAAATTCTGAGTAGTCATGTACTGACAAAGCAGAACATCATTTTAGTCCAAAAGGAAAAACTGATAAGCCAAGTAAGGAAAGGAAGATTTCAGATTCATGTTTGTGCTAAAAGTAGGTTTGTGAGCACAAGGAGGAGGSAATCACACACAGGGAAAATATCTCAGCTATCAGTTTTAAATACTCTAAAGGAGTGCCAATAATTCAAGTGTTGAGGTAAATTAATTGACAGAACTATGAGTGATTTGGGCATTCAGTATAAGCACTTGTAAGTTAGCAACTAATCCTATTAGAAGGYTATAGCCACCAAAAGCCTTTGAGGGACTCCTATCACAGCTCCCTCAATCAGTGTCCCCATGGGAACACACACTTCAGGAGTGCTTCCATCCAACACCCTCAGTTTAAAGTCAACAGCATTCAAGAATGTACAGGAAATTTTTGGGAGTTTAAATAAACAATTTTAACAGCTTTCCCTATCCCACTGGTACTGCATATACCTCTGACACATGGTTTGCCCTATGATTAGAACAGATTTTCTCTTAATGTAAGTACTGTATAAATCTCTTTATTCCCAGAATCATTCCCAAGAGCAAGATTTCAAAAAAGCTAATGGAGAAAAAAAAGACACTGTGTGTCCAAGGCTATAAATGGGTAACATGAAAGTATTATGCTCCATTATAAATCAATTTAACAAAAGAAGTCCACACACAGAGTTAGGTTTCTTCTTTACATCAAGATTTCTACAAAATAGGAGAGAATACAATGCAATACACAAGTCCATAAATGCAAGATAGAGTACAATTCACACTAATTTACAAATGGCTATTTACACTGTTGTATTTACATGTACAGTCAGACCTGGCTAATGCACATTTCACATGGCCTTTTCAGAAGTAACACAACAAATGTCAATGAAGGTGATGTGACAGGAGACTGGTGACCACTCAGAAATCCTTGGGTGACCTAAGAAATCAGGCCTGGATTAGCCAGATCTGACTGCAGAAATGAGAAGGAAAAAMAAAATAAAAATCACACTATTCTGCTTTACAAAAGCAACCAGGCCACTACAGTCTATTGACTTGATGCTATTTCTGCAAGAAAGCCCAGATTAATAATCCTCTTTATATTTACAATATAGCTTTAACTACAGCAAGAATTATTAATTTTGGCATTCATGCTCTTAGCTCAACAAAGGCAACAGAGTATCTTCTTGGCAAATCACAGTCAAAACTACTACAGGATGTTTCTAGAGCTCAGTCTTTTTTTTTTTTTAATCCTATTTCAAATATCTTCATGTTGCTATTCCAGAGACCGAGATAAATGAAGTGAAACAAGTTCATGTTCTCTAGTACCTAACTTACATTCAGAATGTCCTGTATTCACAGTTTCAAGCTAACTTATCCTCTGAAATGCAAATTACTACTTCCAACTGAATGCATCCCTGGATATTCCTCAGGAAACGAGGACATCCAAGTGCTACTGGCTCAAGTGGATGTGGAACAAGGCTCAAGGTAACTGGCATTTCATTTTGGGAGATGTTTTACAGTATTTCCTCAGAGCTGACCACAAATGGATTTAACCTGCACTTCTCTTGAGAGAAAGCTGATGCAGAGCAGTGCTGAACTGAATTCCAATGTGCAAACTTAAAGCCTTGACCAGTACTGCTAAGTCAACCACTGTAAGCTAGGACAGTCCTTGTGCTCCTTTCAAAGTGGCTCAGGAAAAGCTTGGGACTATTTTGCTGCTACCTGCTTCAAAGTGCTTTCACAGGATTCACTCCACAAGGATGAGATTGAGCTGCACTCAGGAAAAGCTTTGGTTCTGTGGAAGCAAACTCCCACTCCTGCAGTTATTGCTACTTGAGCTATACAAACAAAAATACTACTGACAAAAATTACAGTAACTCCAAACCTAAGTAGTACTGGTACCTGAAAAAAGGGAATGTGTTWTGCCAGCCTTTGGGAAACTCAGGATCTGTCAAGTGGATTTCCCAAGACCAAAATGAACTTCACAGCCTTCTTTCAAAATATTTCATAAATACAAAGCAACACTGTCAGAAATAAAGCCACTGCTTGGAAGAAAATAGTAACAGAGAGTTCAAAAATCTTTAGCAATCTTAGTTCCAAGGACATCTTGCTGAACTTAAAGGAAATACAAGACAGCAGGGTATTATTCATCAAATGTTCAATGAAGTCCATAGGGAGAAAGTACAGAAGATTAAGGTCTTCAGTGCCTTCATGAGCTCTAGCAACATCCTTRATAACTGCTACAAAGCAAATTATAAATGTCTATTTTAGCTATTTGTTTCAAATCAAAGAGAGYTTGTCCAGTATAGTAGCCTCCAGCTAATGAAAATGGTTACCTCATTTCAAGTTACAAAAAAAAAAATAAAATCCCAGTTCTTCCATTTGTATAAAGATTTTTAAGGTTTTGACTGAACAGAAATAAAATGGAAACATTCAGAGATTAATATAAACAAGAGGAAAAAAAACCAAATCCTAAACCGTGCTTTTGTAAAACAACAGAACACCATTGCAAATGGTCTTTGTTGGTGAAGATTTTTCATTCACATGRATTTCCTTTGTCCTGAATCACTCCAAGCTTTTGTAAAGCACAAATGTGTGTGTATGTGCAGTACACACACACTGCCATGTGCCATAAAGCAATTTTGAATAAATATCTTTGCTGGAGCCTGCACAACAGACTCCCCACGTTAAGTTTGTGTTTGCATGTGGCTCATGCACATGCACAGACTTTGTACACGTGGGCACTTATGTGACCAAAGTGCAAAGTTTTTCAGAGTATCATCAGAGTCAAGTTCATGCCTGCCTAGCCCCAAACTGCATTGCTGGGCTGGAGTTTTCTGCTGAGGGTTCCTTTCCCATCTCCTGCCCCCCAACCCCACCCCTCCCTTTCAGAGTTAAAGCCTCTTTTCCACACAAACTTATGCATTGTTCCATCAGGTAAACATTTTCTTTTTCAGTTAGCATTTTGTAATCCAGAGCATTCTTGGGAGGACACCTTTAAGAAATAAAGTGTGTGTGATGATCAAAGCCTCATTGCTCAAGTCATACACTTTTCCATGCTGTCCTTCAAACTGGAGGCTTTGAAAAGCAATTTGCTGGCAGGAAAAAAAACAAAATAACCACCAGACATACCAGAATCTGCACAACTACAGGACCAGGCATTTAAGACTTAAGAGTCCAAGGTTAGAAGATGACAAAGCAGAAAGCTGTCATCCATACAGGAGCTGTAAACCTGTGTCTTGCTCCCCAGGATCTCTGCTCTCCTATCTCTGGTCCAACAGTCCATTCTGCCACTGGAGCACAACAGATATAGACACCAAGGTGATGTTCAAATCTAGAATCARATTTCCAAAAGGAAGAGAGATTTGGAATAGTGGTCTTTTGATTTGAAGAGTACACTTAATAACCAAGCAGCTTTCCCAGGGAAGTTAGGGATGGCAGGCTGTCCACCTGACACCAGTGACTGGTACAGTATCCTCAGAGAATCTGGAACATTTCTACAGCTCCATGAGATGAAAACAAAACAAAAAAAATCAAAATGTTATCTATCATTTCAACAAGCTGCTTGATTCTTGTGCAAAAGTAAAGTACCATCATATGGAAAGATGCCTTTAAAAAAAAGGGGGAGGAAATAAAGATCATGCTAAGCCTTCTCCCCAGCCATACCACACTAGAGATCTCAAGTCTATTGTCACTCCTTTTGCTCCTAGGCCTCTAAAAGAAGAATTGTCTCTGACATGTCTTCTTCAGCACAAGTGAATGCAACTTCAATGAAATAAGTTGTTAAATGAATCCTTTGGAACAACTTCACTGTCTGCACCCAACTTTAACAGAAACTGATGAAAGCAGCAACGGAATCATGTTAAACGTATAATAAATAATTCACATACAACAAATGTTAAATTACAGAGAAGGATTAAATTGCCAATTCTACAACTTTTTTATAGATTTAGCAAGTTTCTAATCCGTTTTATATCAACAGCAGTACGTGTGTTCTTCATAATAAATTTAACATTGAAGGACTGTCTAGAGGCATTATTTATAAAGCAAGAACCACCAAGTGAGCATTACAGCACTTCAACAAATGTTTAGCTTTTTTTTTTTTCCAGTATCTGTTCTCAGAAAAGATTCAGGGGTTGTCTTATCCACTTGGTAAGAGTCCTCCTCTTCTTTACTCRGGGAGAGTTAATGCCATGACCTCCAGTTTCATTTTGAAATACTGGTTAAACCTGACAATTGCATACCTGGCCAAAGGGAGAGAGACATTCCAGGTTAGGAACAGCTAACTCTTCACATGAACAACAGGACTAGTCAAAATCCCACTGACCCCAGCACCCTGCTTCCAAAACTGACTCTTAATTCCTTCCTTTGGCAGCTGCTAAGAACAGAACAATGTTACAGCAMTTCTTCTCCACCATCCCCCCAGTCCCAGCTTGCAAAAGAGATGTTGYTCCAGGATTAYYAAAAGTGGTGGTTCAGTGTTGAATTGTTCTTAATGGACTACAATGCCACAGAAATTRGATCTTGATAATAAAAACCAAATGTGTCAAAGCTGACAAAGTTTTGGGGGTTTATACCTGGTGTTTTCACTCCATCTAGTGGTGACTGCCAGGTCCTGCTGCCTGAGCTCAGTAGGAATCCACATTCACTAAAATGACATCATTAATTAAACCCAGTAAACTGGCTTAGTCAGTGCAAGGAGTTCTGAAGGGGCACCTTTGGCCAGGTAAAATGATGAACTTTATCACCTTGCCCAGTCCCCAGTGGAGAAATTAATTCCTCTGCTTGTTGCCATGAAAGACCATTTTAAAAAGGTCAAAGACACAGGTATCCACCCAAAACAGAACTTAACATTCACTGGTGGTACAAAGACTCTTTAAAATAAGAATAGCAACTTCCAGGATCAACACTCCAATCAAGCTCTTTTGTACTTTATCTTTGCTTTTCACTGTTGGAAATGTAGGCCTTGCACCTGACTGCCCACCTCACCTCACTGACCATCTTGGCTTTTATGCCTTTGTCTCCCCAGCAAAAAATACTTAATACCCAAAAACATTCTGTTCTTTGCCTTTTAAACCAWGAGTTCTAGCCCAGGGGCACATAATTCAGAGAACTTTTAGCAACAAAAAGCACTGACAGACAGCTTTTACTGTCTTGTTTTCCCTTAAAAACAAGTAATTCTTTTTGTATGCTCACAGAGGTCAGGTGTGCTGCTCAGTTTCTGGGGTTTGGACTAAAGAGCCCCCCACAAGTCCCTCCCACCCTCTGGCATTCCATGATTGTACACAGCAAGCACCACTTACCCTAGAAAATCAAAATCAATGGTGGAATATTTGGCTTGAATTAGAGCCCACAATCCCCAAAAGAAGTGYGAAGCCTGAAAGAAGAAAAGTTTAGCAGCAAAAAAAATAACCTTATCTTAAATCTAACATGCAAACATTCTCACAGAGACAGAACTTCACCTGTAAGACRAAACTCAAAACCAATTTATCTTTTTGTAAAGTTACTTGATCTCTCTTTACCAAAGAGATTTATAACCATTATTATAGAATGAATTACTCAGATGAGGAAGTGCACTGGAATCTAACTGCCCACATTTCATTTTCAAGACAAACAATGTTACATTTATAAACTATTTCACATATTAAGCAGATTGTTGTATGACTATATACACCATGCACAGAAATGTAACTACCACCTCTACTGCTGCTATTTAAATTTATATTGTTCCACATGTATTGAACTCTAGTGCAAACAAGAAATTCCTTTTGAATTTTCAATTACACCCTCAGACCTCTATAATTACACTCACTTTCACTGCTGACTTGGACAAAGAGATASAAAATGCTTTAAGAAAAGCTCTAATTCACCAGCATTTACACAGATTTTTCAGCTGTTCCTACTTCCATTAGGAGTCCAGAGTCTGGAGGCCTCTGTTCACGTTCAGATTGAAAGTGTGGATTATATTAATATGAATTTAATACATTTCAAAATGAACAGGCAATGGCCATAAGCTGGACAGTATCCTTGTGGAAGGCATTTCTGGACAGCCAGGTTACAARAGACACACTCTGACTTTCAGTAAACGACTGCTCATATTAATTACCTAAATGACCTCCTGAAGCTTGCATGTAACCAGGAATTTAGCAGACATCCATGGACACATCTAAAAACACCAACTGATCTGTGTCCACATGAATCCTGTCCCTCTGGCTCTGAGAACCTTGCCACAGAGCTGCAGTTCATCATTTTGCATCAACATCCATGAAGTTTAAGCCGAGCTCTCCCTTGACAAAGCCTCCCACATGAAGTGACACCAGAGCCACAGGGTGGTTGTGCTTCATGGGCAGTCAAGAAACAACTCCATCCTCTTCAGCATTACTATGGCCATTGTTTAAAGCTGACAAAACAGTGCTGTGTGTTTTCAAACAGACCAGCAGCCTGCTSAACTGCAGCTCTAGCTTCCCTCAATGAATGGGACAGCTGAATTGAGCAGTAACAATTAATATTTTCAAAGAACAGCAGCACACAAGCCCTTGYTTTTAAAGCTTGTTTGATAATCATCTTCCTGTTAACGAAACTTCCTCACCACAAGTCACTTTTGCCAGAAAACTGAGGGTATTAGAGTAACAGAGGAGTGCTTAAATTATTAGGAAAGAGGACTAAAGGAAGGCTAAAGAGGTTATTTAGCCTTATTCCTCCTACAAATAGCTGGGAATGTTATTCTTCAGAAGGGAAAAAAATACAAGCACTTTTGCTGTAACGTTTCCTGTCACATCATCTGGGCAAAAACAAGATCAGACTCAAGAGAGACCTATTTATCTGCAATATAAAAAATAAATAAAATCAAAACATTCTGGCTTAACAGAATATTTTCTTTTTTTTAAAAAAGCTTTTAAAGCTTTAAAGTCTTCATGAAGCATTACCTTGTTCTTCTGCCTTCTTACCATTACCAGCAAAAGTTCAAAGACCCATCATAAGCTGTGGGCAATTTAAACTTGCCAGGCCAACAAACAGCCAACAGAAATCCTCACTCAATGCTCATCTCCTCACTTYCTGAATGTGCAGTGCCTCCTTCACYWGGAATAYTCTACARAGAATATTTMATATGCAAYAGAGAAGCATGTTTCCATAGAACAGCCAAGTTTTATTTCTTATGGAAGTTTCCTTTACGTGCCACAACACTCAAATTCAAGAGAGCAGCAACATTTGCTCTAAGAGGGTCAGGTTTCTCTGCATCATTTAAAACGTTCTAATCAAGTGTTTGTTACTCACCAGTGCAAACTGATTGACTTGGACATACAGAACTTCAACTTCTTTTTCACTGACTTCTGTGCCAAATCCTTTGTATTCTTTGTAGGCCTCCAGGTAAGATCTCAGCCACTGCTCCTGTAGTTGTCTGTTGGGATAAAGGCTGTAGTCTACCTCGTTTACCCCTAGGAAAAAGGAAAAGAGCACTGTTAGAACTTGATGTTGCATAAAAAGAGGATTAGAAAGCCTTTAGTACTACCATTAGTAGTGCATTAGTGCACCCCTTCCCAACCCAATACACAGGCACTGATGTAGACAAACAACCACATTTTAACCTGACCTTACAAATTACACAATGCCAAGAATTTCCCACATGCAAATCAGAGTGTTCCATGTCACAAATTTGTGTTTTCAGCCAGACAGAGCCTCCTTGTATGCTGGGATTCAACACCTTGGGCTTGGAGAAAAAAACTTCAGAAAAAGTATTTGGCTTTATGAAACCAGAGCCCTCACAAAGAGATCAGATATTATGTATTTTGTAGGACAAGAGACTTGTATGCCAAAATATCCCAAGCCAAATCCAGTTATCACTAAGCTCATGTTTGAGGAAAACTGATTATGAGTCTGACTCTCTCCTCCACAGGGCATTGGTAGAATTAGGAGCCCATAACTCATTTTTATCCTATTTTTCTGTTCTATACTGGAGGTGCTTAGTCACAGGCTGCAGGGAGTCTGCCAGGATTCCCAAACCTGGATCACAGCTCATTTCCATTATCACTCCTAATGAATTTGGGAATTCTCATTAATTCYTATATTATCAACACTGCAATCCCCTAGCACCTGAACTCTTTTGTATGTTAGATCCACATAAATTTAGCTTAAAAAAATGATTCAGATTTTTACTGGCTAGACAGAGAATAAAAGTGAAGCACAACTGCTCTTCACAGGCAAAAAAATGTATTTGTGTATTTATTCTTCTTATTGATGTAGTTGGATTTCAGAAGATAAGAAACCAAGCTTTCAAATATAATTTTGTAAAAGAATTTAACTTCCTTTACAAATGCTTAAATTACTAATTACACAACTCAAATTACCAAGCACACACTCTGATTTTTTTTTTTTTTAATTATCTAAGCATTGTTTGTGAAGCAACTGGTAGATTAAAGCTCTTCATTTCACCACCTTTCCATCTGCTTTAATAATTTATAAGTTTTCCCTGCTGGCCCATGCTCTGCAATAGCACACCATACACTGGAGATATTTTCTCCCCTATGGACTATGTGGAATGGGCATCTGCAGTAAAAATTTTGAACTAGTTAATAAATAATCTAAAAAAGCACCTTATTCCTAAAATCCCATCTTTTTTTCCTATGACATAGCCTTAGCCTTTATTTCTCATTTTAGGACAGGCCAAGTGCATTCAAAACCACCAAAAMCCCAATAATCCTGAATTTTGGCACTGTGGGATCACACAGAACATTGCCAATACCTACACCTCTAGTGAGATATCCACAGCATTTCACTGCAGGGGGCTGTAGTGTCACTTCACAGAAGGACAGAAYAGAAGGACAGAGTGAAAGCTGTGTGTCCTGGACTTTTCTGATTCTATCAGAACCTGGGACATGATGTTTCCATTTCTGGGTTAGAAAACCTGCAAAGGAAGGGCAGAACTGGCCTGCAAAATGAGACATCAGCACACTGTGATATGAGCTGACAAAAATTCTCTTTTTGCAAGGATGAGTTTGTGGGGGTTTTTAGTAAAACCAGCCAACTTTCACCYCCCAAATCCAGTTCTTACCTGCAAATTCATTGAAGTGATTTCCAATGTCATAAGCCAGGTAGTTGTACCCAGAGTATTCATAGTCTATGAACTGCACATCACCTGTGTGAGAGACAGCAGCAGCAACATCAGAGCCCACATCAAAGCAAGTGACAGCCCTCATCCCTTGGTGTCCTTGGATGATTTCTGGGGAAAACAAGCCCCAAACCTATCTTGTACCCAGCTGTGTGCAGTCASACATTCAGGGTAAGGCTGTGACTTCCACAATATTTCATTCAGGAAAGCTCATTAATTTAGAGCTTCCAATTCTCTCTGCTTCAAGTCMGAGTAGGAAAATTTCAATTTTCATTTCTACCACATGAGGGCCTCCCTTACTCGCCAAATGAGAAGTACAGTAGCATATTCTTTATTTAAACTTTATGTAGGAGTAGCAGATCCATTTCTCCCTGACTTAAAACATAACAGTCCTGTTTATTCTCACASAAATGTGCAGCCACAGAGAACTAACACATTGCAACATGCTGAGACTTCCTGTTTCCTCAACCACTTACTTACAAAGCAAGATTATTCTTCATTGTTGCTTTTTTTTAAGCTGGATTCAACTAGTCTCAAGAAGCCACCAGACAACCAAAAGGTCCCCAAAGCTATCAAACTGTGTGGCATTGTTTAAAGAAAGGCTGATAAAGCAGTAAAACACAGCCACAAATGTTTCCTAATTATATTTTGCCTGCAGTGAAGCTGGGGAAAATGCAAAGAAGCTGCTCAAGAATGTGTGCAGCACATAAAACACTCAAAATGTAAAAGAGATGGATTAGGTAAAATTAGAGCTCTTGTATTTTGAGGGAAACCAGCTAATAATAAATAAAGTTACTGATAATCAGAAAATGAAGCAATGGGTTAACAAAAGATGTGTTTGCACCAGAACATTAAAAAGTAAAACCTTACATTTCTCACTGCTATACTGAAATGAGTAATTTTCACCATTGCACCCTTCTCTTTCTGTATACTACCTTTTTATTACTATCTGCATTATTTAATTAACAAAAACATTCATTCTATTAAAAAGAAAAATCGTTCACATGACTTAACAGGACTAGGCTAAAGAGACAATCAAGAGCAATGTTAAAATTAAGTACATTATGTATGTGTTTCCTGGACTAAAGATTTTAAGTGCCTACTACACTGCCCCCTTAAGATTTAGGAATATTGTACAATTAAATCTCAATTAAAATAGTTTCAACCCTGGCTAACATTCTGCTGCACACCTGATCTCCTGAACCCCCTTCTGCCCCACAAACGTTTCATTTTGCTTGCATTCAGAGAAGTTTTTTTCTCCCTTCCTCACATAAAATCCAAACACACCAGGTAAAAATCTGCTAGTTAAATATGGACATGAATACCTGAAATTTTTCAATGTGCACATTTCACCTAGAACACCCCTATGTGCCATCATGAATTTTTAATTACAGCTGACATTTAAAAAAAAGCTTACTTCCATATAAGTAAGATTACATACAAGCAGAAGTTGAARCTCATAAGATATGGGTGGGGCTGTTACTCACAAAACAGGAATGAGAACATACCCAGCCCTTGGGTAGCAGATGGACAAAACCTGGCAAACTCCCATTTGATAAGACAGAAGTTCAAAGCAAAAAAAGCTCTGCATTTATACTGATCCATTTCAGACTCATATTACCGTGAAACTCAGCCTTTTAAGTTCATTTTTGCACAAAGGCTCAAAATAAAGAAGCACAGTTCTTCCTGTGGAACTGAAAGAAAGCAACAACTTGGAAGTTTGCTGTTTCAACAATGTGCAACATAAAAACACTAATATGTACACACACACACATCCACCCTGCTTTAGAAAAAGCAGAAGAAAGTTTGCAGTCATTATTTAATTAATCATTGTATTTGAAGTTACTTGTAAGATTTACTGCAGTTCATATGAAAMAGCCACTTCTAAAAGCTGTGGCTTACATTGCTGGCTTAGCAGGCAGCTGTTTCAAGTTTTTTAAAAGGTATCCACAAATTTTACATCCCACAATAYCCCTGAGAGCAGGCAGAGCAACAAGAGACACTGGTCTAAGTGTATTTGTGCTTGATTGAAATGAAAGTATTTAAAAACAAGCTCTGCCATCTCTCTGGACAAGCTAGTGCTATTGACAGGAACAGACACCAGGAGTGTGGAGCATTTGAAGGTGAAACACATTTATTTTTTCCAGGCATTTCCTAGGGCAGACAATATGCAGCATATCCCACAAAAACCAGAGAAATTCATATCCCAGAAATCCACTTTTAAATAGATCAAGTAGCAACCAACAAAGCACCTGCAGGATCTCCTCAGGGCTCTGACAGGCAGGAAGGTGAAGACACCTCTCTTTGAAGCTGCTTTTCCTTTCTAATGATTTCATAGGGAATGCATTCCCCTGTCCAAGTCCTGGCTGGAGTTAGCACAGCCGAGTGATGGATCCTGAGCTCTGTCCCACCCTGCTCATCAGGTGAGCCCCTGAGCCCACTGATCCTTCAAAGACAAGGAATTCCTGTTGGAGCACACTTGAAAATTCACAAGCAGGTCACCCATCTAAAGGATAATTTAAGCTACAAATACCAGAAGAGCTCTGCAAAACTAAAAAGGCTTTTAGATCAAAACTAGAAGCCTTAAAAATACCTCAGTCTTCAGAAGCAYTGAGCACCCACAGCCTCCTACCAAAGATCACAGAAAACACTGAGTAGGCAGAGGGAATAAACAGAACAAAACTATCCATCTACCTACACACAACTCCCAGCCACCTGATTTTCATAGATGCAAAAAGAGCAGAAAAATTAATTCTGATGCTTGATCTTGTTGGATAGCACGTGTTGGAGCACTCTTAAAATATCAGCTATTTTTGGAAATTCACACATCATACTGAAAAAAAAAAAAAACACAACACAAAACCCAAACAAATTTAGGAGCATCAGAATACAAGGTCTCTAAATAAGCAATACCAAGCTTCAGGCATATTTTGAGTATTCTTGATGTCAMAACTGCAATAAAAAGCAGTATGAARTGCTGAACTATATCCTCCAAAGGGTGGATGACAGTGATAATTGTGAGTTATGTAAAGTAACACTTGCAGATTTTCATATCCTGAGTGACTGAGAATGGACATTAACAAAACAGCAAGAGGCAGAGTTCTCTCAGCCACAGCAGGAACAAATTCAAATCAGATGAGTGAAACTCCATTAAATGAAGTTAACACTCAACATGCTCTTCCAGGCTCATAAATAAGCACAGGAGACTGATTATTTCTYAAAGCAGTATGTGGCATGACTGTGACTTTTCTTCCAAGTCTGAACACTTAATGTGAATTTAATGCAGAGGACAAGTCTGAGGCAAAGCTCAGGAAAAAGCCAGAATTATTCATACTGCATTGGACACAAGTCCTAAATGTCCTGATAGTCTGTAGCTTAAAAACACACTCACACATCCCCCCTCACTGGTAATGTGCAAATTAAGCAGTCAAAAACAAAATGATAAATACAGGATTACCAAAACAAATAAATTAGGTTTTCTTTGTGCCAGCTTCTGAAAAGCCAGACAATACTACCAGTTTTGCACAAATTTTACCGAGGAATAAGGAAAAAATAAAGAAATCTAGAAAATCAATTCTCTCTTGTTTTCAGTTCAGGGTCACCCAGGTTTTTTGGACACACAGAAGCTTTTCTAGATGGAAGAGTGAATTTAGTCAGAGTATTGTGTTCATCAAAGCTGTTAACTACCTTCAGACAACTTGATGCCATTCCTAGCGAAGCTCATCTCCAAAAAGATCATATTTTGTGCTCTGGCAAAATGATTTTAATACCAAGAAAAGCTTTTGCCCTGCTAAACACAATTTCAGTTATACATGTTTCTTTACAGTTAAAGTGTGCTCTAAAAAACAGCTTTCAAATGGCAATCATCCCTTCTACAGATGGCACTGAGGTTTGAATGCTCCCTGCTGTACCCAGATTGCACAAGTATTAAACAGCACATGGACAGTATTCAAAGATAAGTTTAATAATACATTTMCTTCACATTCCCAAGTGTTTCCCCCAGCTGTTCACAGCTGGCTTGAGGCCTGAGTCCTTCACACACCTCCCTCCTCCCCACCCAGTCTCCAAACTCTAAACACTCACACACTTGTTACTGCAGGACTGCTCACAAGTGATGCACTACTGGCATTGTTTTTTTCCTCCATTCTGTTCACAAAAAGAAAAGCACACAGCATTTGTTTCTCAGTTAGGAGCTTCAAGCCTATCAACCACAACAGTGAAGCTTTTAAAGGAATCCCCCAGATTTTTTTTTTGTTTTGCTGCATGGTTCTACTATGAAAAGCAACTACAAAAATGACTTTTACCTCAGTGGGTCTGCTCTAGAAAGCTAAAACTCCAGGTAATTTCAGCACTAAAAAACCCCACATGGTAAAAAGATTTAGTTTTGGTACTACAGGATCACAACTCCAAGTGTGTAAGACCACAAGTCTGATCCTATGTACACCTCTCATCCTTTCCCCCCTTTCTCTTTTTTAAGCAGAACTATAGTCCATCATTGAAACTCAGTAAAACCACTCAAGCTTGCCACTGAATTCACAGAATTTAAAATTGATGTTAATAGCTTTGTTAGGGTGCATATCCATATATAGACATATATAACTAAAAGTACTAGTAATTCCCTTTACAGGTGGGATTACTCAGAGGGAAACTTGTACACAAATCACCAGAAGAATTTATTTCCTCCATTCACATGGTGATGCAGAAATGATGCAGAATTCACATCCAATGCTGAAATGTGTCAGCACATGCAGCCAATTTTCATACTAGAACCAGCACCAGCCTGGTTTTGTTACTCTTTTCCTTTAGTAGTTAAGGTACATGACTTACATACCAACAATCTGACTCAACTGGCATAAAAAGATGCAGCTCCTAAAAGGAATGTGTCATCCTTACTTCAGAAAAAAAGCTTGTACCCTGATTAGTCACATTGAGCTGAGCTCAGGTATTTGAAATGGGAGGAAAACTGTGTATTTTTACTGCACAATGGCCATTTTAGTGTCAGAAGTTTGCCCTGTTTGTTTCAATACCYGATTGATTCCCTTAGCAACCAAACCCCAAACCACTAAAATCAATAAGCTGTGGGTTTTTATGGAACCTTTAACAGATCTTAATAACATAAACCACTAGTTAAATCTGTGGTAATAGAAACAAAAMAGCAATTCAGTTTTGCCAAGATGCGTGCTGCCTACAACTGTTTGAACAAAGCAWGGATTTACAAAAGAGGTCTTTTAAAATGTCTGTGCACCTCATGCAGAAAACAAATTGAGCTACTGAATGTAGCAGTTAATATCATTAAGATATCATGAATTTCACTATGAAAGAGAATTCCCCACAACCACAAACAGGAGACAATTTTTAGGYTGTTTTCTATACTTGCACAATTTTCTTTTCTTCCTGAAAGCTTTATACAACCAGAATAGAATTAACATTCAGTTACATAACTTTGAAGGCCAGGCATAGAGGCAAGCTGGGGATTAACAAATTCATGAGTTCATTAGAGARAAGCAAGGAACACTGATTTTCTTCCTCTATACAGCAGCATACAGATGAGAATTAGCTCATTAAGCAACAGGTATCACTACCACCACACTGGGGCTTGAAACCTCAAATGAATTTCACCTCAACAAGTGAGTAAAACAYCACTGATGCAGCACAGACAAAGCCACTCACTACTCACTGATTASTCCAACACCTACCTCTTTTCTTGTTGTAAATAATGTTCTTACACAACAGGTCGTTGTGGCAGAGCACCACGGGGGAGCCTAAATTTGACAGTCTCTCCTTCATCCAGGCCATCTCCTCCTGAAGAACTTGAGGGCTTGGAATGTCACTTAAGAACCTTGTCAGGTACAAGGAAACACAGTTAACATTTAGTGCTCTCTGTGTTCCTGATCAAGTATTTGGAATTAAGCATTTTTCTCTACATTCCTCCTGCAAATAGTTCAACAGACCCTCTCCCAAATCAGGGCATTCTTTCCCAATCAAGATTATGACAATTAATTTTCTGTCCTCCCCAGAAAACAATTTTCTGAAGATTATCTGCGCCATAAACATAGCAGTAGCCCAAAAATCARGAGCAGAACATGAATACACTCCCACACATTCTAAAGGTGCAAAGATTAAAATAATTATTGCAGGAATTTCATTCACTTTTTGTTCACATTACAATATTTCCTCCAAGAAGAATACACAACAGTATTAGCTACTATATGTATCTCTACTGAGAAAACTAACACTGATTTTTAGTCTAGTCACAGCAGACACTGAAATAAGCCATTTTGTACTCTTCATTTGAAGTTACCCATTCATGTTTACTAAGTTTTCTTAAGAATTTGATGTTGTAAAAGAAAACCAACTTTACTAGAGCATTCTTTAATTASAATGCAGCAAGAAGRGCATCCATGATTTCAAAGTCACACGAAGAATATTTTCAGGAGTTKGCTTTCTGWGYCAYACAAAGTTTGGTGATATTGTACAAACACAAATTCCAGGGAAGAACACRATGAAATACCCACCTTTTATTTACTTCCTCATCTGCAAATTCTGTGGGTATGAGAGAGAAGTATTTCCCCATTTTCAGCCACAAATTGGATTTAGGGATCCATCCATTGTGTGCATGAATAGTATGGATTTTAGCAAGCTGTCTAGCGATGAGTCTAAAAGAAATTAGAATTAAATTAATGTTATCTTTAAYTGAAAAATTCCAAAAAATACAGCTCAGGAATTCAAAGAGGGTTTAAACAAAAGCAGCAAAGCCAAAGGGTAGCACATTTCAAGATTCAAAAGTTCATTAGGGAACCTGTGGGAAGGGAAGGGGGAAGGAYTGGAGTTCAGTTACAGCACGCAAACTTCACCTGCATTTACAGTCTACTCTTGCTCATTTGTCAAAGTATTGATTTAAATCAGCTGCTATTTTGAGGCAAATACATTTCAGCACACACACAAAAAACTAAAATCTCAAGACATCAGCACTTTCTGTTCACTGCTAACAGTTTAAAAAAAATCATTTCTCAATGGAACTGTCTGGTATCTAGTCACAAAAGGAGTATCTCAGGAACAGCTGGTAACCAAGTCCAGCCCCTCACAACTCCACCATATTCCATGACCTCTGTAATGGTGGTAAACACAATAAACAGACCTTTAGTGAGTACAGTTTTCTGTGGAGGCATCAAGGATCATTTGTCCAGCACTGAAATAACCACAACTAAGGCAGTGTGAACATCAGCTAAGCACAGGCTTATCGAAACACAGATCTGCTTCAACTCAACTCACAAAGGCCAGGCACAACTTCAAAAATACATAATGATGGATTGAAAAAAAATAAAAATAAAAAAAATCTGTTCAAAGCTAACCTGAAAATGTCTGGGTTGCAGACATGCTCAGGGTCCAGGGCCTCTCCCTGCATGAACTCGTAGCAGAGGCCGTTGTTGAAGGTGCAGTAGAGCTGGGGGGCACAGCCATGGGCCTGCAGCACACGGAAGCTCTTCACCTCCTCATCCCTGTCCACCAGCAGCTCTGTCTTGTTCCCATAGATCCTGACCAGAACCACATCCTCTCTGGTGTCACCCACGTAGCAGCCAATTAATTTATTGGTGATTCCATCGGTGAACAGCTGAAAAGCAACATCAATGCCATCAGCAACTCAGCTCTGCATCTTCAGCAAGAGTGAGGACAATGCTGAGCTATCCTTTAGCTCCCAAAACACAAATGTTTGCTAGACTGAGCATGAAGAAATCTTAAAACAGAGAAAGAAAATATTTGAATATAACAGTGGAGGTTTTTTTGTATTTACAGTCTTCCACTCMGTGCCCTCAAAACCCTTAACTCAAAAAGAATAAATCCTCCCACAAAACATCCTTACAGCAAAAAGTAGCTCTAAGTTGGGTAACACAAACATTTTTTAATTCTCAACAGCAATGAGATCAGGAAGTCAGCTGAAAAAGACAAGAAAGCTATTTATCAGGATCAGAATACTAAGTGTTCAATGGCATCAGCTTGATTTCCTTATTTACTCATGTCCAGTCATGCACCCTCTAAGGTTTGACTTCTGCCTCCAGCCCTAAGTCAGGCCCAGAAAACAAAAACACTGACAAATGAAGTGATCTGTTGTGTGTCAGACATTATTCTGAGCCACAACATTTAATGAAAAAGTGTTTTTGCTAAAAACACACACCAGCAACAGGAAACATCTACAGGCACCATAATTCTTTAGAACCTTGGACAGTCTGAGTGGAGTTTTGTTATGGGTTGGGGGGTGGAAGGTGTTTAGGGGGTTTTTTGTTTGTTTTATAAATAATTCAGAAAGTTTGACTTCTATTCCCCCT
>CADDXX010000190.1:231013-390713 GCA_902810485.1 Alauda arvensis | reverse complement strand
GATGCAGAAGATACAAAGGTACTCCATTTTCTTGAACAGTTACAAACAATCTTGAAGAAGTAGGTATAGCAAATTATGTAACTTTCATCTAGACAGGATAACCTTAAATTCAAATAAAGCTGCTTTCAAGGCCTCTTTGACTGACTCAAAATTAAAGCTCTACCACTTATGGGCACATCTTATTATCAGCTATTACTTTAATAGCTCCAGATGAATAATGCAAAATCTTGGACACTCTTCATAGTAACTGTTACAATGTTAAGCACTGCAACTAAGRAAACTGTTCTGCTTCCCATATTTGAACAGGCAGTACTTCAATGCATTTCAAAATGCTTGTAAATCACAAATGACACCCTTATAGTACAAATGTATTAATTCAGAACCTTCCCAGTCACAAGTGTATGGGCACAGAAGTGTTCAGATGAGGAAGGGACCTCCTGTGATGCTCCATGTCTGTCACTGGGCACTGAGAAGAGTCTGAATGTCTCTTCAATTCCCCCCACCAGGTATTTGTACATCCAAGATCCCTGCAAGTCTCCTTTTTCCCAGGACAAATAGAAAAGCTTCTCCAGGTCCCTYTGTAAATGAACTTTTGCTGGATTTTCTCCAATGAGTACGTGTCTCCCTTCTATGGAGGAGCCAAGAACAGGTCACAAGCACTTTAAGATGGCAAATYAACATCCAAGTACTGATTCTTAGACCTTTTAACATAAATCCAGAATTCATTTGCTTAAAAAATATCAAGAGCACTTTGCAAAAGTGATTTGTGTTGAGCTGTTCAAGTTAAAAAGTCTCTTGACTGCTATACTTAGACTAAAACATCCAAAATGTAGTTTAAAGGGAAAAAATGTACTGCAAGACACAGCTCTAAGTCATCAGAAATAGTGATACTACCAAAAAAAATAAGTTAAATAATGCTTATGCAAAGAAACAGCAAGAATTTGAGTTGTTATGCTGTTGAACAGAAACTGCTGGGCACATTGCACCTTCTGTCATAGGTCTATTATCCCCTTAAAACAAGTTTCATTAGCACTAATAAAAAGAAATCTGCAACAAGGAAATTGGACTCCCTCAGCTGTTAATTTAGGAACTCTACTTATTAGCATCTATTTGTAACATGCTGCTACAAATAATTATTTACACCCAGGAGCATTTCAGCTCTTGCTTCTTAAAAAGGCAGAAGGGTTCACTTACTTTTCTAATAACATGAYTCAAAGCAGACAATTTCCATATTCCTTCATAAGAAAACATCAAGTGTTTACTACCACCAGTGAAAGAACATAATAGTCACTTTATTCTTTTATTCAGAATGCTTTTATCACTTAAAGAATCAGCTTAGAAGACCTTGCCCAAAACATAACCTGAAACAAAGCAGAGCAAAACAGGAGTTCTATAGCAAAAGCATCAGCTGAGCATCAAAAGCAGAGAACACACTCTGATGATGTGGGTAAGATAATCAGTGGGTTAATGTGGATAAGATAATCAGTAAATATCAAGACCACGTGGCAGAATCTACAGAATGCAATGAAAGTAGAAAATTCTGGGAATAAATTAAAAAAAAACCACAGAGATAACAGAGGTTAAGAACACAATGCAACACAAAAAAGCTCCAGCAGCAAGATTCTGGCACCCCTGTAATCCAGAAAAAGTTAATTACTGTGCTATGCGCCTATCACAGTTTAATACATACTTTCAGATGAGGTGATTCAAAAGTAAAACTAAATGCAGAAACATTTCTGGAAATTATTTTTATACTACACACAATCAGATCTAGCTTGAATCCAAGGCTTTCTAGAAAAAAAAAAATAAACTGTTTAATGAAATGCAGACTTAAGGTGAGAAAACTACGGATCAGCTTAAATTGCTCAAGTCTCAGAGAGCAGCACTTGGTACAAACAAGACAGAGCAGGGGAGCTCAGGAAGAGCAAATTCTACCAAGACATGAAGTATTTTTGAGACAGTTTGCCCTAAAAGCACTGTTATTAGGTTTTTAGATTCCTGCAAAGGGCACAGGATGCACATGTTCCCATCTAATAAGCAGGTGCTTCATGAAAAGCTTCTACCTAATCCCATTGTTCCAAGTGTCCAAAAGAATGAGAAGAATGAAAGCAAAATTGCAATCACATGGAACAAGAACCAAAAGACAGAAATGAAAGTGTCATGGGGCAAAGTAGAAAGTACTTCTGACTCAGAGGAGCTGACTCTTCCCTTCTAGACTGAGTGATTACATCCACAAGTGGAGAACACAGGAATCAGTACTGCAGTGCCAGAAAAACAGAGCAGTGATGTGAAGCTGCAGCATAAATAAGTAGGAATCCCCCAGATTCTGCTGCTGAACCCCAGACTGACTTTGAGATCTCCAGAGTGGAACAGACTTCAATAACATGCCTCTTTAATGCTCACAAAACTTGGACTTCAAATTGCAAATCTAAGTTGATCTTTTTTTCTGGAAAAGTACAGTCTRCACAGACACATCCACAGCTGTACACACAAAAAAAACTTAATTTCTTGAAACAAGGCTGGTTATTTCTCYCTCTGTAGCTACTGCAGCTCTCTTTCTGAAGCTATTCATAAAAGAAGGACAAAGTACAACTGCTGGAAAATGCCTTGGGTAAATTCTCACATGATCAGCAGGGCTCACAAGAAACCTCATTCAAAGGTCTCCWGGCTCTGGAGCCACATCCTGGAGTTCATTACCTCAGCAGGTGAAAGTCACTGTCTGCATGATTCAGGTGGGCAGATGATCAGCAGCAAAAGCATTTGCTGTTAAAAATAGCAAGACAAGCAGGAAGCAAGMAAGTTTGCAGCACTGTTCTCTGCTAAATTCAGCCAGAGGCTGAAAGCAGCAGGTTCTGCTGAACTCCTGGGGTGCCCTGCATGGAGAAAGCAATGGAGAAAGCAGCTTAGGGCACAGACAGTGCTGGGGTAACTTTCACATGGATTTTTGGGCTACCAAACCATAAACCCTTCAGCTTCAGGCTATGTGTGGGTTTTGTTTTGGACATTTTCAGGCTGAGGGCTGACTTTGACTGAAATGAGTGACAGGATGTGAAAGTTTTTGCTGGGGGTTTTTTGGCTTTTGTTTGGTTTTTTTCTTTAATGCCAGGAAAAAAAAAAGAAGAAATTACTTATTTTTCACCTTGTTTCTGAAGAAYATTCTTCTACCTGAAAACAGTCAGCATCAGGTAACTAGTTAACACTTTGATGAATTAGCTCTACAAATTTTGTGATACCAATTAAAACAGCTAAAACAGCTAAAGATTTCAAAATAACAATAAAGCTAATAGAAAAGGAGCCTAAAACTTTATTCTAAATCAAGGAATTAATTTGCTGATCCTCTCCCTGGAAGATTTTTGACACTAAATGCCTGGGGGCTGGGGAGGGACAGGAACTAAAGTGTCTTGGATTATTCCTTTCCAATGTTACAAGCCTGTAGGTTAARTTATGTATCTTTGCATGGACTCATCCAAGCTGTGCCTAAACAAATATTGATCCTCTGTAATTAGAATCCTAGTCATCAATAAACACACCACTATCATGCACMGCTGAATTACATCAGGCACACATGGCATATCACTCACACAAAATGCCACTRGAGTTTGTGCCCCACACAGACACCACAAAAACCTTTAGGAACAGGGGATTGAGATKATCAAGTTTCAGCAGAAGCTTCAAAAGACTGGAGAAACCAACCCAGTCTCCAAGGACATCCAACACTGCTGGYATTTCCCACTTACTGTGACAAGGCACACCTCAGATTACAGTTTTTCCACAAAACATCAGCAATGCAGCCCATTCTGTAACTCTGACTTTTCTTCTTCTTTCCCTCACTCATCACTTCTCCATTTGGAGGGATCAGCACTTCTCTGTGGATTCAGTCCTCCTTTTTATGTGGCAACTGCTTTCCCAACTGCTTTCCCAACTGCTGGAGGGGGTGATGTGCCAAAACCAGATGAGAAACAAACATCTCACTTGGAAAAATGTAACAGCACTGAGATACAAAATAAAGTTAGTTTGCTTTGTTTCCCAGACTCACATGTTCAATTATTTAAATGCTTTTAAACCCACGCTCGGTCTGTTTAAATAAACTAAAAAATTATTCCAACAAGTTGAGAACTCTGAACCAAATTAAAGTTTGTTACAAAAAGAATATCAAGACCAACACAAGCAAATAAATTAGATCAGCAGCCAGAAAATACTGCCTGAAGAAAAGTTACTGAGTGCAAGTCAGATGAAAAAAATCAAAGAAACAAGGACAAAAGCTCATCTGGTAATCATAAAAGATGATGTGTGGTGGTTTCACTGGTGAAAGTACAATGTTTTATAAGCCTGAGTCCATCCCATCCTCATTTCATAGCTGCAGGAACAAATCTTTGCAAATTTAAAGTGTTGCAATAGTAAAATCATGCAAAGTGTTGGTAAGTGCAAAGACATGTAAATCTCAGGGAAAAAAACCAAACAAACAAAAACCCAAACAAACAAAAAACCCCACTACCAGAAAACAAGCAAGGCTCAATTATTTCARAGAATTAAAAAAGCAARTTAGTCCARCTTATTTGGAGATGATAGCTGCTTGCAAGATTTGCAGGGGTATCTTTACAAAAAATTTAATCCTCTTTGCAAAACAGATTCTTTCCACCTCTCTTCAGGTTTCATGCAGGACAGGAGCACTGTTTGCCAGCCTAACATTTGCATGATTTTAGATCTTTGAATGATTCTTCAGCTAATTTTTTCCCCATATTTATCACTCTGGTCTACCCAAAAAATGGCATAAATTAATACTATTAGTATTAAGCCTTTTCACCAATAAAAACAGGCAGCCTCTAGTCCCAATATTAAATATTACTTCAGAATGGTAAGAAATAYTGATGGCTTTTCCTGCACTATAATATTACACAGCAGAGGAGAAATTGTGCATTATCCAACAGAATCATTTTTTGCCACCAGATTTACAAGAGGTAGACAGTCATGGGATAAAACAATCCTGAATCAGCACTAAGAAAGAGGTAACTCATTTTCCCATACTGTAMGCAAACACTGAATCTCAACAAAAGAGAAAAAATAAGGAATCCATAAAGTGGGCAACAAAATCCAACCCATGAGTGTATTTTTACATTAGGAAGGGTAATACCACCTCTTTAAAAAAAGTGAAGAGTTAAAACAATTAAGTTTTTATATTTCATTAAGAATCATGCAGAATATAAAAACTGGAATGCCCACTGTCCAAATTCAGGCTGCTTACAAAACTCACAAGCCCTGTTTTGAGGTAGAAGAGCATTTTTTTAAATGAAATTTTAAAAACCTGTTTTCTCATGTTCACAACAGCCCATTTCAGAATTTAGCAAGCAGCGAGTTTTTCAGCAGAAGTTTAGGGGAGACCTCCAAAGATTCCCTCCAACCAGGAATATTCAACACTGCTATGACTAAAAAACAGCCATTCCAGAAACAAAAGTTTCTACCATAAAAAAAAAAAGCAGAGAAAGCAAACCTCAAAAATTAAAGAGTTAGAAAATCAAGCACCTAATTCTACACAATTCCTAGGACATTTTCAGTTGACAACTGCACAACCTACACAAAGATGAGTGTTTAGACAGAAAAATTCTGTTTCTCCCCAGCAATGTAGAATAACTTGATATAAAGGAGATACATTACAGCATAGCTGCTTCCATTTCAAGTAGTAATGGGCAATGCTTCTGATGTTACAGACTTTCTGATAAATAATGCAATAAAAGAATAATTTAGGCATTGAAGATTTTAATTATTTTCACCTTCCRTCCTGCATTTGTGTTTTATGCTATGGTGTAAAAAAATTTAAATGTTAAAGTATTTTAAATGTTTAAAATATTTTGATTTTAGGTACTTATAAATCTTAGGGTAAGTGAGGATTAAGCATTAACATAYACTAACTACAGTTTCAAAGTTGTTTAGCTGACTAATCAAATTGACACACAACAGTAAGTTTTTGCAAGACAAGTTAAATAACTTTTTCAAATCAAACTCTGGACTCTTCAACTCCTTACTAATTGTTCTAACACAAGAGTTACTCAGAGCAAAGGTAGCAAATGGCAGAGTTCACCAGAGGAAGCAGCAGYTCATTAAACCCATCACTGTTCTTTGTCCACTTTGCTGTTTCAGACGAGTCAGGAATATTTTCCATGCAATACAGGAGTGCCATCCTTATCTCCCTGCTGAACACACGCCCAAAGGGAGTACCCCAGGGCATCCTCCTGCTCACTCCTCCTTCACTGAAGAGCCACCTTTCATTTCCACACCTTTCTGCATTTGATAGATCTGGTTGTATTGCTGCTGGAATCTGTCGCATTACACACTCACAGCAGCTTAAACACAAGCTAAAGGCTTAAAAATAAAAGGCCACTGAAGGGCTTTTTGGAATAGGATGTTCTTCCACTGTTCAAAAGGAAAACACCAAGCTATGTTCTTAAAGTAACTCGGTTAAAACTAAACTTAAGACATTTTTTAGTCAGCAATCTCTAACCACAGTTAGAGATTTACATTTTTTAGACAGTAATCTCCTGCTTCACTTGCGTGTGATCAGTAAAAAGTGCCCCTGTTGCACACCAATGGTACTGGTGGTTTGTATTCTGTTAATTGTTTCTGGCCAAGGGACTTTTTTTTTCTTAAACCTACTACAACTTTACCTAAAGGATAGAGTCATCCCTCCTCAATAGGATAACGTTTTGGTTTCACTTTTCAACAATCCTGAATGAAAGAAAGAGAAATATTCTGCTGAGAGCTGCACTCATATGAGAATCAAAAAAATAAAACCACGTACAACTTTATGTGGCCCTGCAAGGAGCAGGCAGCTGGATTATGCTTATGGACCCCTTSCAACTCAAGATATTCTATGAACTTTAACAACCTCGTTTAGCTTTACTTGTTGTAAAGCAATTTTCATTGCACCTCGAGATGTTGGGACTGTGCATAACTTACAGCCACTGCCTCAAACAGATTATTTAGAAAAARCTCATTAGCTTGATTTTCATGCTAACCGGACTGGCATGTGTCAAGTTKCATTCTTCTTCCAAGACACCAGAAAATTTCAGTCAAATTACGTGCCATTACCTCAATGTGCTCAGCTTCCCTAWACAAATTAGTTCGGCAGCTCTCTGAAGAGGAACTTCATTGAAATAAGACACTTCCACGTAATAACAACAGCTGAGAGCGTATAATAGAACCCTCAACTAACCACAGGCTGAACTGCTATTTTAACCACGCGAATCGGCTGAGGAGTTTTTAAGGCCGGAGGGGGASGAGGGGGGCACGTTAAAGTATATTCTAGAAGCACAAAAAGCAGCCAATCCTCCGGCAGATGACTCGTCASAAGTGCGAATGCCTGCTCACCTCGAGCACAGCAGGAAGCAGCGGGCAAGGGCGTCAGCGGGGCTCTGCTGCGCACCCACACCGCCAGCGCAAACCTCAGCSCGGCTGCGGTCACACGGCAGATATTTATTGTCTTTTTTTATGACAGGAAGCACCCGGCAAGGGCGGGTGCGCTCCAGACCGGCAGCCGAGAGCTCGGCGGCGGTGTGCCCTCCTCTGAGGGCCTGTGCCCGGCTCTGTGCCCTCCTGTGAGGGCCCCGTGCCCGCCTCACAGGGCCTGTGCCCGGCTCTGAGGGCCCCGTGCCCGGCTCTGCCCCCGCTTTGCAAGCACGCCCCACCCAGCAGAGACACGGCGAGGGTGACACTCAGCGACACCGCCTCTCCCTCCCCTCGCCCCCTCYCTGGAGCTCTCCGTGCCGCTAAGGCGGGCAGCCGAGCYCCGGCGGGGAGGGCACGGGAGGAAGAAGGCGAGAGAGCGGGGCGCTGGGAAGGAGGAGCGSCGGGGAGGAAGGAGGGAAGGCGGGAGCCGGCGATGCCGCCGCGCCGCCCCGCCCCGCCGCCGGGCCGCCCAGCAAATGGGGCTCCGCGCAGGGGGCTGCGGCGGAGAGCGGGGGAAGGAGGGAGGGGGAGGAAACAAGGCGGCAGCTCCCCCGCACAATGGCCGCCCGCCCTCCCCCCCCTTCCTCGCCTCGCCTTTCCCCTCCCTCCCCGCGGCCGGGCTGCCGCATCCCACCGAGCGAAGCGGGGCGCGGAGCCCGCCGTACCTGCAGCGTCACCTCCTCGGGTCTCCAGTGCGGGCGCAGCCGGCGCAGCAGCTGCAGGGCGCCCTGGCGGTAGCCGGGCCCCTCCCGTTCGCTGACGGTGATGTCCAGCTTSGGCACCTCCGGAGAGCCGGGCGGGACGTGGATGTAGTTGGACATGACAGCGGGCAGGACGCGGCGCCTCACGGAGGGGGACGAGCGCTGGCGGCTCTCTCTGTGTGCTTCCTCCGCGGCGGAGCCGGCAACTGACGGGGAAATTTCCACTTGGGCTCCCGAAAAAGCGGCTCCACCTCCCCCGGCTGCAACGCGGAGCAGCATGGGAGAGCGGGCGGAGCCGGGCACGGCCCTGCCCTCCGCCGCCCGCCCGCTCCCCTCACCTGCCCGGCCCCGCCRGCATCCGCCTGTCCCYYTCCAGYATCYGCCTGTYTCCCTTCAKTGCCCCTCTGTCCCCCKCCAGCATCCGCCTGTCCCCCTCCAGTGCCCCGCTCTCCCCCTCGGTATCGCCCTGCCCGCCGCTGGACCCCTTGCCCAGGGAAGGCATTAACCTAGAAGTGAGCCGGCGTCAAGGAATGCGGGCTGATCCTAATCGGGCTTGGAGTTTTCTGCTGCGGTTGATTTTTTTTTTTTTTTTAATTGTGTTTAATTTGCGTCCCGGAACCTCTCCCCGCGCCTCCCCTTTTGGTTTCTGCCTCTGCAGGGCGCGCACCTGCTGGGAGCCTTGATCCGCTCCTTCTACACAGCACCTACATTCTTTCACTGGTATTTTTTTTCCCTCACTTTTTAGTCCAGATCACACCACAGCTTTCAAATATACTGTCAACCAAGAGAGAAAAAAATCCCATCTCTTTTTGAAGTCTTTTGATGATCCCCCTAATAGTCGTACCTGACTCCTTCCACGCTCTGTCATCTTCCCACATGGGAAACACTGAAGAAGAGCCCCAGCACTAGCACAGAACTTCCCAAGAAGTTCTTCTGTAAAAACAAAAGAATTGAGTTAGATGAAGGCACAAGAACGAAGCAAACAGAGTAATRGTCGGGCTCTGCCCTTAAGAGCTGTCACTCTAAAACAGACCCAGGTCAGGGGGTCTTTCATCTTAGTGTTCTTTGCCATCTAAACTTTGATTCAGACCAAGTATTTAGAATCTTCAGAGCCAGGAATCTGTCTGTGACAGCTCARTAAATAAATTTTCTTTCTGCTGTATTTTAAATTAAAATTTAATGTCCATGGGTTTATGTTATTAGTGTAAATAGGATTTTCCTATCAAGCATTGAAGGGGAAAGAATATCTGGGTCTGAAGCAAATTTCAAATGCCATAAGATTTCACCCATTTCTTCCATTAGCCCATTTCACTTTTTCTACTTTGAAAGTAAGGATGTTTTGAAATTTAAATGCTTTGAAAAACAGATTTCTTTTAACACATTCACCTTCATACACTGTTCAACCCTGTAAGTCAATAGAAGCATGATATCACTCTACCAGATCAAGCATGTGATTCATAGTGGCCTCAGCTTCTGCTTAGGCAGTTTGGTAGATTATAAACGAAGATTTATTTATAGATTAAGGCCAAAGAGATATTTTGTCGAAATAAAATATCAAAGGTTGAATGCTCCAGCTCCCAAATGTTAATTTTAACAAGAACTGGTCCAAACAGGGATTCAGTCTTGTTGATGCTGAGAATAATAAATACATCTACCAGAAGGTTTCAGTTATGAACTCTGAGAAGCCTTGTGGACTTGCCCATGTCTGATTAGATTTCCATAAGTTGTTTGTGAGTGTATTTTGAACATAAAGGGGAGAAGTTATGGTGCTTAGATTGTTTGGGAATGACGAGAGCTGAACTTCTGTACACTAAATATTTACAAAGTGTTTGAAAGAACCTCAAACACTTAGGCAGCAGCACTCTCATCTTTCTGGTCATGGTGTAAAGACACATCCTTTTGGCTTGTCCTCATGGTGCACTGGGAATTCTTAATTCCTGGGTTKAAAAAAAAATTAAAAATTCCTATTTTTCTCCATTCTTGTTATTTTAAWCAATAAAAGYTACAGTTAGCTACTCACCTGGTTTMCTTCCCTTTTTACCTTTTTGTTTCCCACAGACTGTGTCCTCATCAAACCCCAAAAAATGTGTKTTCTCTTTAATTCTTGATACGTTTGCAGGTACACCACACCAAACTAACCTCATTCCAAGGCTGGTGAGAGATGTTCACTCACTACAAGGAACTGAAGAAAACAGGGGGTTTTGCTTCTCTCCCAGGCCTGTGCTCCACCAGGCAGCCTGTCTGAGCTGCTTATCCTCCTTGTTCTGCCATTCTCTTTTCCTTTTCTGCTAGCCAGGAGCCAGGTTGTGCCATTTAATTTATTCCTGCACTTTTCACCTTGCCTTTATGTGCTGCATGCTTTATAAATGCTTAAAAAAAAAGGCATGAAGAGCAACATCAGGATCAGAACCAGTTTTAACTTCCCAGGTGCAGTTCACCTGGCTGCTTTCCAAAGCCAGTAATTCAGTAATTGCTTCAGAAGGACTCATTGCATAAATGTGGTTAGAAATAGGATCCCTTCTAGCCATAATTAATTTTAATAACGTTTTGCATAGTAGTGTTTCAAAATGCTTTACATTGTCCTAATCTCACAGATACAAAACCTGAGTCATGAGTTTTCAATTCTGCCATTAGAGCAGACAGTGGGCTTGCACAGAATTTTCTGATTTCCAGCCGTGTGCTTTGATCTCAGCATTTCTTCAGTGCATTCAAGCATCTCATTTCTGCTCATTGTTCCACGTGTGTTATTTGTGTCAAGATGAATCACGTCTCTGCACACATGGCATGAAACTGGAAGTCAGCTCYCATTTATTTATTTATTATATGAATTTTTGAAGTGCCTGGTGGCCTAGCATCCAGCCAGCAGCATCCTAGCAACAACTCTTGACACACAGAGTTGATCATTCTGTCATGTTTATGGTATTCTGTAAACAGATTTTGTTTTAATCTCRGGGAAGATGAGCTTGAAATAGTTTATTTTATAAAAATCTTGACAGTTTTGAAATTCCTTGAGGATGGATACTGCTTGGTGTGTTGTTGAAATGGTAAAAAGTCCTCTCCTGAGCAAGTTTGACACAATGATAGGTTATAGCTTTTTCAAGTATATTTTGAAAGCKATATGAGACAGAGTAAAAAGCCTCAAGGCTCCTTGCAGTTCTACAGCTTGATTTTCTAGCAGGCTCCCAATTACTGACACTCACTTAACACATTCCACATGATAACCTAGCTCCTGACTATCTAAGTCCTTTTTCCAACATGGGAGTGGTGCATAATGTAACASGGCAGCAGATGTGATTACAGATAAGAGGTTTCCAGCTCCTCCACCTGTTTAGGGTTTCACATGGAAATCTCAGAAGTTTCTAGAGGAAGCCTAGACATCTGTGCACAGGGGCTTGGTCACCTCCAAGGCCTCTCCAGATGAATTCCTCTGTGCTGTCCCTGGCTCCATGAGCTGTATGTGAATAGCTACCCAAACTAAACAAACTCCTTAACCAGGCCTGTTAATGAAACTCAACACCAGGAAGAGACAAAACCTGACAAAACCTGCCAAAGTCAGTAGGACCAAAGACATGCTTACACCTAAGCAGGTGCTAAATCAAAACAAGCAGTTTTGCAGTTTCTCCATGCTGTAGGTTTGTTTAGGGCAATTTATAAAACAATATAGCCACTGAGTTAAAAGGCAGAAGGCAAAAATCTTCATATTTCTTACACTACTCAAAAAATACCTGTACAAAAATAGGGATTAAGCAAAGCATCACAAGAATCATAATTAAGCCCAGTGCTGTATTTGAAGAGCAGTTACAAGTTGACTGATCCTTGACTAAACTTGAACTCTACATGTGTCCAATGATTTACCATATCCTGGTGTTTTTTCTCAAGGGCAACAAGTACACATATTGCACAAGTACCCAAAAAGGGTCTACTTCAGCAGATTTAAAATCTCTTGCAGTCAAGAATAAATTCACCCGCAACAATACAAGAGGAGGAGCTGAATGGCTTTTGTACTTTCTAGAAATTTATGCCTTTCCTAACACTTTACTGACTAATCAAATGTCCTCCTACAAGGGAAAGTTACAAACATCAGCAATTGAAAACAGTTTGTGAGAAGGACAATATCAAATACACATTTAAATGTCATGCAAGCTGTAAAAGAAGCCTAGAATACTTTTCCCTCTTTCTAAGGTACTATCAGAATGTCATTGTGTTTTCTCCAGTGAAATCTCTAATCAGTTTTACAGCATGAAGGGGGGCAGAGAGAAGATGGCTGAACTAAATGAAAACATTTAAAAATTGTGTAGGGAATTACCTTGAGGGACTGAGAGCATGGTTGTCACATWTAAATGACTGCCACTTTACATTCAACCTGAATCAAGGAGAAAGAAGAGAGAAACCTCATGGACTGAGAAGTGGCAGATCTCAGAGGGCTGTGATCAGAGTCTGGTTGGAAGCCTGTGATGTCCCCAAGGGTTAGTCAGGRCTCACAATCTGGCTGTACTCAGGAATGTACATTCTCCAAAAGCCTATGGCACCTAGGAAGTTTCTTTCTTGCTGGTTGGTGACATCACAGTGATGTTATTGATGGCCTCAGTGGGAATCTGATACTGTCCACTTGCCACTTTACTCCCAGGAACTGGATCTCTCAAGCAGATCCCTTGACTTTGCTCTTCTTGATGGCAAAACCGACTTCCAGGACAATCTGGATGATCTTCTCTCCTTTCTCAAACACTTCCATTGCCATGTCCCCTCACACAATGTTAATTAGAGAAGAAATTAAACTGGCTTWTGAGTCTTCCTCACAAAAACACCATTCCCAGCAACTTTCTTGGCAGTTTCAAGAAGTCAAGGACAAAAAACCCAGAAATGATGCAGAAGTTGCCCTTATGGCCAGTTCCTTTAGATTAAAATGACAGATGACCAGGAAGACTCTGAGGCAACACCACAACCTCCTTTTGATAAGCATTCCTTGTGTGCTGAGGCCCATGTGTCCAGCAGACCCCAAGCTGGATGCTCTTTTGGTGCTCCCATGTGCACCTTTTCTCTAGCTCTTACTTCCAGCCTTGTTCATAGCCCATGTCCKACAGAATTTWTGTTAATGTGRYCAGATTTCATGTCTGCCCTCCAWTAATGTTTTAAGAAGGAGCAACTTWAGAATTTCACTAGTTTTAAGATAGTTTTAAATCCTATAATTGGGAATTACTGAACAGGTGGAGCCTACAATCTGTAGGTCATCATCTCAGGCTGCTTTTGAAAGCCCTACAGATGATGATTATTATTGTTTTCAGGATTATTTCTTTATTCACCTTAGAGATTTTATTTACTCATTGATTCTCAGGGGGCTGGCAAAAGAAGTACCGTGGGCACAAGAGAAGAACAGCTCAGAACAGCCTGATATTTAATCATAGGCTGTAAATATCTTTTACACACTTGTCTGTTTGCAACTGTCGCTAAGCATAGAAAATTACTAAATTAGTCAGCTTCATTTACGTTTTTCTTAAGGGAGATCTCAGGGCATTATTTTTAATTTAAATTACATTTCAGGTTAAAGGATAATAAAGCTATGTGTTCCTCTTGGAAAAGTAAAACAATATTATGATGGAAAATAAATAAAACGTAATAAAATTGTAGCAATTTTATTATTTGAAGGGCCAAACTTTGCCCAGTTCTCTGTCTTCCCTCCCACAGGGCTATAGAGTTCAACAGCCAGAGGAAGCACAGAGGGCTGCAGGGGAGGAGAATTGCTTCCCTGGCTCCTGCAGCTTGGACAACCAGCATTAAGCAACCAGGAGGGTAATCGAGGAGAAAGGCGTCAAGAACATTGTGTCTGAGTTCCCAGCGCTAATCCAGAGTTTAAGTTTTATCCAAACAGCTTGAAAGGGAACTGCAAGTCTCACYGCAGTGCAAGCAAACACATAACCTTTACCAGCTTCCTTAGATTCTGCTTCTTCYTCCTCTCCCTTTAAAATATTTTGGATGGTGTAGGACATCCAGCTCTGCAGCATTTGCACTTGAAGACGTGACACACGGGTAAGGTTYGTGGGGTTTTGAATCCACCGAGCTTTTAACATGTGAAAAGCAAAGAATATTCATGCTGGCTTCCCCCCCACCCCCTTCCTCCCCCAGCCCAAAGCAGCAGAGGTGTGGAGCCATGCCTCTGATTCTTTCTGCTCACTGGAATTTTGCATTTCTATGTCAGCTGGGCCTCCCTGCCYGCAATCCTTGAAGGCTGAGGTCCACCCAGAGTGCAGAGAAAATCTTGTGAGAGCAGCTGCAGCTGCAGCATTTGGTTTCTTTCTGATCCGTGCATCTATTGCTTTAATGTTATTCTGCTAGTTACATTTTTATCTGGATTTGAAGTTTCTAAGTGGGGAGAGTTTTTGCCTGGAAGATCCTGCTTTCCCTGGTATTTGTTACAATTGGCTGTGTTTCCAGTATGGCAGGAGCTTAGTCAGCTGTTCCTGCAACTGAGACTTGTTTTTCTTCTTTTTGTCCCTTTCATCCAGTGGAAAAAGTTTCCTGCTGCTCTCCCAAGTGATATTTGATATCCTATCTCCAGCTGATGCACATATTTAACTTTTAAAGAACCGAGTGTCAGCTAGCTCTGCTAATTAAGACTCTCTAGTTTTGTAGAGTTTGGTTTTCTTTTGCTGTTTTGTATTTTTGATTTTCATTGAAAGATTATTTTGGAGGTATTACTTCTCAGAGGAATGACTTTTTCTAATCCAGCTCCCTCTCCTTAACAGCAATAATTTTWAAAAATCACTTGCTCATGCTTTGCAGCAATGTATTTATTTAATCTTCAGCATTAAAGGAATGCTTAGAGGGAGCAAAGCAGCCAGTCAGCAGCTTTTTTGAATGTCTGCTACAAGTCATTATAATGCAAAAAAGTAGGGAACTTGAGAGATTTGGTTTTAGTTTCTCTAGATGTGTTTTACATTCTAACAGCATTCCTGATAATCATCTTTCCTCCTCTTTTCTTTTTCTTTTTTTTTACAGGAAATTCTCTTTCTGGCCCCATCAGCAACTACTGACAGTGGAAAGCAGGAGTGGGAAGCCATTAATATGTAGTTATTGATCATGTTCTCTAGATGTATTACTAAGAGAAAGGCTAAAAGCTGTCCACTGCTCTTTTTATGATGACTCAATGACAAAAATGCTTCCAAACCATTCAGTGAACACTGAACTCCCTGCTTACAATTTACAAGTATTTGTTTCCCTCTGCCTTTGGGAACAGGAAGCTCCAAGAGGTAAAAACCCACAAGAAGAGCAGGAATACTGAAGGAGTATCAGAAGGGTAGATGGGCTGATATTGTCATCTCATGGATTAATTGCCCAGATTGATGATTTATATAAAAACCTCCCATGCTGTTCATGGACCCTCAGTGGTGGACAAGTGGAATTAGTGAGATAGCAGCTCTGGGACAATCACTTTGAGTTCCATAAATCACTGTCTTCCTTTGCTTTGCTAAGTTACACAAAGTCCTTGGTTCAAGGTCAATCTCTGTGTGATTCTCAAAGTGTCCCCAAACCAGCTCTGACACAGCCTCAATCAGATCCCTTCCTACAAGGCAGCACCACTGAGATGAAGGAAGTTGAATAAACCCAGATCTCTGAACCTTCAGAATCTATTTTAAAAAATCCCCATTAAAATCCCCTTGATGAATTTAAGGTCACAGCTTATTGGTAGTTCCCTTTCTGCCAGTCAGAGATTTATATTTGCTCCACCGAGAAGGAAAACCTTTCTAACATGAAATTTGATGCCAAAACCTAAACTTCTGGCAAAAACTCTTTTCCCTATAATAACATCTCCCTTGCTCATTCTTTTATAAAGCAAACTCCTTAATTGCTTCCAGAAATATTCTGGGCTTCTGCTCCTCTCTGGTGTATTTTAATTTGCCCTTTTTATGCTTGTGGTGTTTCTCAGCATTCTTTCCTGAGTTAGCTGTTCAAAGTTGATCCTCATAATTCACTGGATGTTTAAAAAAAAAAAAACAAAAGTGAGGCTTCTCTTGGATAGAAAAGACTACAAATAAGAGGTTTTACCTGGTCAATAAAGTGTTGCAAAATCTGAATTTCATATGGGAAGGATCASAGAGTAGAACACAAACACAAGAACAAAGCACACTTTTTGATGCAGTTGCTGAAAACATAATCAAGATCAAAAAAAGGTTAGAAAATGAAATGCAATTAGTACAGGGTTTGGGGGTTTGAATACTGTATTGGGAAATACAACCTTAATTGGGTGGAGGGGATGATAAAAAAAGGGGAAAAGCTGCATGACAGAGAAGCTTAGGCTGGAAGTTCAAGAAGCRGCTGAAAGAGGCACAGAAGCAGCCATGGAGAAGCACTGCTCATGTCTGTGACCCTCTTTAACAAAACCCCAAAGGTAATTCCAGTTTTACATGAGGAAAAGGTGTTCCATGTGGATACAAAGTGAATTAAATCAGTACAGGCATTTAAAAAATAAGATAAGCTGTTTCCATAGGTATAATCTATGGAAACCTTTTCCAAAAACTAGTCATTACCTCTATGACCCTTATCAGCAAAACAGGGAATTCATGCAATAAAATGTATGTCCAATTAATTTAGAATAAATTAAAGAAAGGCATTCTTAGTTGAGATAGATAGAAAACAGTGCTTTGGGCAGTTTAGGTAAATTTTGTGGCTGAATAATTTTAGAGCTGATAGTAATACATGCAGTTATTGCACATACCAAGTTAAGGACAATTAAGATAAGGTTGATTAAATATCATTCTCATATAGCATAAATTAAATTGCCAAAAATCAGGAGGGGATTTTTTTCTTCCAAACTTTTTTATTGCACAATGTATATTTTTAGGGAATATTAAAATAAGTTCACCTGTTTTTGGAAGCCTCTGCTTCTTGGATACAGTTGGTGATATCATCTGGCAGTAGATTATTGTGGTGTCTGTGGTGGAAAGCCACCAGGTCTGCAAACACACCTCTGCAGAAATTTGCAGGGAGAACCACATATTGCATTGTGCATATATCCAAAAGGATGCTAAAATATTCATTCAGCCATCTTTTTAAATTTCCTGGTTTGGTGTTGTGGAAGAACTTGAACCTTTTYCTACCCTGAGCATTCAGAACACATTGGTGTTCTGCACCATTGGCCTGGAGATCTGAGGGAAAAGCTGTCCTGTCACCAAGCCTTCCTGCCTTAATGAGCTCCCCAGCCCTTCAGGGGCTGCTGAGGAAATCCAGGTCCCCAGAGGGGATCATTCTCAGGGCTTTTTTTCATGCACAAGCCCAGCTGTGCATCAGCTGGTACTGCATGTGCACAACACACATAGATTAGGTTTGAGTTTCTGTACCTCTGTTTTTGTAATTTGTGAATGGGCATTGCTCAGTTTTTATGAACTTGTCTCTCTCACTTGTCAAAAAGGCAGAAGGAATTTCAGGGTGTATTAGAAAAGGCAGTCASAGCAGGGAGTGCCTGCAAATCCAGAGGTACACAGGGTAAAGAAGTAGGGAARCTGTAACACAAACACTGTTGAGAGCTCATCTGAAACACCACGTCCAATTCAGGCTTCATACATTAAAAACCAAACCAGAAAACCAAAATAAGTATGGACAAAGGATGATAGCAAAATAAAATAAATGGAGACTCTCACCCTCTTGTAAGAGAAGCCTGCAGCTTGGCTGGTTCYACCCAGTGCCAGAAGAGCTGTGTGTGGACAGAAGCATTCATCACAAGGTTCTGCATTGATGTATCCTGAAGGCAAAATGTACATTTAGGCTGTGAAACCACATCAGTGTGCAAAAAATAAACCAGGCATAAACCTATACTGGAGTTCCAGCTGGAAATTTCTAATTGTGCACGGAGGTCATAAAACAGACTTCAAATATGAGCAATGGGGACAAGAAGTGTCTCAGTTAAAAAACAACAACAAACCACCAAAACCACAAACATACACACACAAAAAACCCCAAAACAAAACAAAAAACAAGCCCCCAACCAAACAACAAGTATAATTATAACCACAAGAATCCTAATCACTCCGTCCTCTTCGAGACTGAATCAAAAATAGCAGGCTCCTGAATGCTGGGTAGTGTAACATCTGTAAGGAATACCAGACATTCCCAGGAAYGCTACAGCTGTACTTTAAATTCAGCATCCCAACCTTTTCAGTTGTTGCAATTTGGAATGAGGAGGGTTATGCAGAGAAGCATAACCCAGTGTACAACCAGCCCACCCCCAGTTAAGAGCTTTGATACTTCAGTGCATCTGACCATAAGGTTACAACAGAATTATTCTTTTTCCAGGTTACTTTTTAGCTGCATTTCAGCCTCCTGATTTTGTTCACCACACTTTAGATACTGCCAGTATCACAAAGCTGTGAGTGAGGATTGCATTTTACTACAAAACAAAGCCATTTCCAGTGGCTGTGTGAAAAAGRAATGCCTCCCACCATGAACAGAAAATGAAAATGACACATTTCTGGTTTATGAGGTGAAGGTTCCCTTTCCTCTGAGAGCCACTCAGTATCACAGAGAGATCTGAAACACAACTTCTCCAACAGCCTGCTCTGATAACACAGCCTCAGTTAGAGGCTGGGAAAGATCAGAGCTGCAGAACCTGCATCTGAAAGGCTGAGCTGTTACTTCTCTGCTGCAAGCAGAGCCGAAAAAGTGTCCATGGAAACCATTTTTATGCTTATCTAACAATCCCTGAGCAAAAAAAGCCTGGGAAGATGTGAATTACTAAGGACAGGCAAATATCTAAAATGGCAGGGGGAGTCATCATCCTTTCCACGCTTTGCTGCTGGTTCCCCACCTTGGGAGCATCAATGCCAAAGACATTTTGCCTCTCAGCTCTCYGCCATGCTCTCATGTGTCTCAGGCATTAAGGATTCCTGGCTCAGAGGAGTATCAGTCCATGGCATTTGAACAGATTGTGTGTGTGTGCATGTCAAACACCTCATAAAAACTCATGTCCATGAGAAGCCCAACTCATGGATAATAAGCCAGACACTTCCAGCAGAGTTTCCCCTAGGCCTAACTCAGCTCTTGGACTGTGAGTGGTCTGGCTACACCAGCTACCAAGCCCACATCAGTGCCTACACACAAATCCAAATCTTTCTGCAGTACAACTCATCCATTGGGATAGTTCAGCCTTATCTTAGAGACAGCTAAAACCCAAAGCCAAGCCTGACATGAATGTGTTTATTAAGCAAGATTGGACGTGGCAGATATTCAAGGAAAACATTTCAAATGTTATCTGAGACAGTTTGTGCTTTTTTAAACTTGAAGATCAGTGCCATCCAGCTATTTCCCCACACCTGCAAACAAAAACGAGGTTAAAACAATATTAGATCTGTCTTGATTTTAAAACAATCCTCCAAAGTGACGTGAAGGCTGATGAAGTGATTAATCTATTGATTTGAGGCACTGCAACTTAACATAGTGCTTGGAGATAATCTCTGGCAGAAATGGAAAATCACTGGGAAGGAAAGCCACAGATAAAATAGGAAACTCCACATCATCGCTAATTCTTTGGATTTAGAATGAGGCCTTCACACAGATCACAGCCATGTTTTGYAACAAATTCTTGGAAAAGTTGTCCTTTGCAAACTGATCATATACATTTCTTCACTGGAGGCTTCAGCAATCACAGCAATAAGATCAGGAAGCCCAGAAGGTTTTCATACTACTGAAAAGTCATCTGCAAAATATCTCAAGACCAGTGTGTAAAATTATGACACAAATTTAGTGAGCATGTTCAAAAATGAGGGTGGATGTACTGGAAGATTTTTATTTCTCCTCCCCTTTTTCAGACTGCTAAAATTAGCAAAGGATGGTCTGTTCTTAGTCCTTATATTAATAACAGCAAGCTAGTGGAGATCTTTCTTACTCCAAGAGCCTAGATTTTAGGATACAGCTCTTAAAGGACAGCAGTCACATGCTTGTGTACATGCTCAGCTACTGCAGAGAGGGATTTTTTTTTTTTTTTTACTTCTTAAGATACCATAGGTTGTCTCCTTATTTTGGTTTAATATTAGTTTATTTTCAATTTTGGYAGAATTTTCCCAGCTGCTAGGTGCTTTGGTGCTAGGAAAGATGCACAGTCATCTTGCAGAATTCTTCTGTCTAATTAAGCAACTCATTTAGCAAGTCTTCCTCAAGTCGTGCTGCTCATAATAATCTTGGCTAAGAAAATCAAAGCAGCATCTCCCTCAGCTGCTATCAAGAAATAATTCCAAGGTGATGATCATAATTCTTCTGTACATAAAAGCAGAGCAAGGCAGCACAAGCCTGATGAATGAGGATTTCTGTGCTTTGAAGGCAGTCTGAAGACACTGTCCTTGCATTTCAAAAGCCCCATAAATTTCTGTGAACAGGGTCAAATGCAGCCCTGAAGACAGCTGTGCCTGGAATGAATTAAACAGTACTCAAAGAACCAGCATCCATGAGAGGTTCCTCCTTTAGCCAGCTTTTACTGGACAGGAGTTTTTACTTGAGAATGAAAATGGTAAGTAGTTTGAGTTTGTTCAAGKGGCCAATAATCAAGAAAGTGAGCTGGATTAATTCCAGTAGGATAAGGAGTGATCAGTACCAAGTCTATCTTCTTCCCACTGTACACAATTCAGTTCTATGAATCCACAGTGATATAAGAGTTAAGAGTTTCTAAAAGCTTGGTGGGGTTCTCCTGCAGCTCTTGAACTTTTCTGCTTTGTCTGTGAAGGAATATTTCCTTCTGACCTCAGGTGGGAATGCATTCAGGAATAAAGATAGKTCTRAAATAATKATTTGCTTTGTTGGAATTATTCACYTTGTCCCATTAACCCATCAGCCATGGGTGGGTTAGAATTCACCTCCTGAGCCTCTTCAGTCTCCTTTGGCTTTGCACAACACAAACCCCTCTGTGTCTTGACAACAAATAGGAATCACTGTGTAGACACAAGCTTGAATTCCACTTTTTTAAGGAGCTGGATGTGAGGCATTACATGTTTCTAAAACCAAAACTCAGCAGTTTGCTTTGCTAATGAGTTTTATRCTTTATATATTTAATACTTTACCCTTTAATAACTCACATCACCATGTCCATTTCAAATGGAACGCATGAAACAAAAGCACCACATGCTTATTAACAACTGCACTGTATTTTAGAACATAAAGATTTATTGTTTTGATTATAATCCARTTTCATGTCTTTAATGCACCAGAGAATAACTTGCATATCTTGAAGRCTATTCTAAAGATAGTTTATGCAGTTACTACAGATAAAATAATCTCCTTGGCAGCACAGAGTGACCTGTGGAGCAGCACTTATGTGCTCTTGCTGCCTGTGCCATAGYTGCTGATGAGAAAGGGACAATGCTTTTTAAGCATTTAATAAGCACTAAAATACTCCACAACTGCAGGATCATCASCTTTGATTGTGACAGCAATTTCAATATTTAAATACATATATACATTAATAYGCCCATGGTTTAGTGTGGGACCTGAATAATTGACCTCTTTATTRCATTTAGGCAGGGAAAAGGAAAATACCAACATAACATAATGTAACATAACTAGCAAATATTGCACAGTTTTAATAACTGGAAGTGTAATGCATATTACTGACACAATTAAATATCTCGTTTGCCTTTACTCTTAAAAAGAAAAAAGGCAGAATTTCAGAATGTGTCACTGAAGGACTACTTATTTTTAATGCTATAAATACTGCTGCTGACAACTACATTTAATTAAATTCTTTACTAGGTATTGACTARCTAACTAGGACATTGTACATGGGAAGGACTCTGAGTAGCTATTATTATTCTACTGCCTGTAGCTCAATATCTTTGCTGGAGCATGTGCACATGGGTTCTGCTTCAGTCTCTGTGAACYGATACCCCAATTATGCCATTGCCACTCATAAAAAGCAGCAAGAAATATGCAATCTTATTTTCCTCACAGAACTGTGAGAAAGAGAAAKGATATCAAATTACTGGCTGAGTGTGTGGCATCAGATCCAGTTGTTTGATTCCCCCTGGAGGCAATGGCATTCATTCCTGGGTTAGTGAATATTTATTTTATCCACCTTCTTTCAAGTCTAAATGGAAATCGAGGCCTTCAGACAGCAATAGTGAAATGAAACAGAATTATAATTATTATCATTTCAGAGGCTCTCTGTTTTTACAAACTGCTTGATGTGGACCAAACCCCAAACTGCTGAAGTCCACAGAAGATTAACATGAGTAGACTGTTGGAAAGGTGTCACACTCGGAAGAATACAAAGTGTTGAGATCTCATTTCCAAAGGAAATTATTTCATTTGATAYACAGGAAGCAAGTGTACATAAAAAAACCCCAGAAATATAGTTTTAGGACTATGAAATATGGGTTTGATTTTTACCCTCTTTATGTAAGCCTGAAGAATAATTCTTGGCTTCTTTTTTTCCTGAAAGGACAACCAGGTTTCATTCAATTCACTAGATCTTCATGGAAATATCACTTTGAATATTATTGGAATTAAAGTTCATTGGATAAGCTTTTTTCATACATATTATGGGATATTTAAAAGACACATAGATGTGGAATTAGGTCCCTAAGTGGTAGAATTGGTAGTGTTAGAGTAATGGTAATTGAGAATTAAAATGAAGTACATATTTCAAGTTTGAATTGGTCCTGCTCAGGCTTCCATCAGCACACTGTTCTATTAGAGATTCCTATGGTAGCAGGATTTTGTTCCAGTAGAGAGTAACAGACATGAATATTGCTCTGATCTGGTGTTTACACAGTTCTAACCACAGAGAGCTCCTCCACTGTAAATCAGAACCCACATTAATGAAGGTCCATAACCAACCCCACCTCTTCATTTCAGGGAGACATTTTCACCTTGCTGAGTTTATTGGGAGAGGATTTCACTCCATCTTTTAATTTAATGAGAGGGATTAGGGTGGCAGTGACAATCAGTTACTTACAGGTAATTATAAGCAGAAGTGACTGGGATTTTGCCCTTATCCCAGGATTTGCCCACCCAAATCCTTGCAGTGGACACACAGCACAGCACATGTAGTACAGAAGGAAGTTTGGGGTTTTTTCTGGGATGGAGAGGTTMTTTACTAAGGATCCATGCATACAGATACTAAGGATTACATGGATACTCTGGATACAGAACCCCTMTGAGCATTATTAAATGTATTTTTTGGCTTGGTGTCCATCAGATTTAAGCTGGATTGATWTGAAACGTTTTACAGAGAAACACAGGGACTTTTCCAGAAACCAAAATCTGCAATTTCCTGTTTTGATGGTAGCTGAAAGATTCCTGTTTCAAAGACTGCTTATGACAGTAACTGCAGCACAAACTGAGCCAGTATCTTCTGTGGACCAGAGAAAAAAAGCTTTCTTTTCTGTTTTAACAAACTTAAACCCCAGCAAAAAGTTTTTCATTTGTTTCTGCTTMAATCAACTCAAGGCCAAAGCACTTTTCCCTGTGGATAAGACAGCMCACCACATCCCAGGTCCTGCTGTAACCTGAGGAAAACCCAGATCACCACCTTCTAACTTGGATCCTGAAGGGTGGTAAACCAATATAATTGAAACCTACCCTGATGTGATGGGTCAGCAGACTGAAGTTACAAGGAAAACCTTATCTTTGACGTATCAATTTCCAAACTAAGGGTTCAACGTGTGTCTGTCACAAACCCTCTATCTTATTTAAAACTGAAAAAGAAGGGACACGTGGATCATCACATTTAAGTGGCAAAATCACCCACAAAAAACTCTCCTATATTTCTGACACTCGCTRTTCCACACAAGATGCCTTTGATGCTGTAATTAACCACTATTYTTGGTTGTTAAGTTGAATTACAGTGCCATTTAATACATAACAATACCCACTCAAGTAGTATAATGCTGTTCTTTAAGCATTTAGTAGTTGAAACAGCATTCCATTGTCATGACTTACTCAAACATCACTTCTAAGCAGAAGGGAAAAACCTCCAGAAAAAACTCTAGAAATAATCTAGATACTGAAATGCAAAGTCAGAGATCACATCTCTTTTTTCCCATATTATGAAAATGCACCTTTTAGCATCTTCTATGGAGTTCTGGCATGCATATCACCGAGCACGTACATATTATAGCTTTAGCTTCCAGTATATCCATTCTATTTGCCTAAAACCTTTGGAAATTCAATGCTGTTTTGGAAGCCTCAAGTAGTTTATAAATTCTAGGGGGTCTGAGTATACTTTCAGCTGAGTCCTTGCTACCTGTCACAAGTCCCTGCTGGCCCTAGAGAACTGGAATACTATTGGTAGGAAATGTGAGAAGTAACATGCWAATTTATGGAAAGACAGGTCTCATTCTGCCCCTATGGAAAATCCTCAGCCCCAAGGTAGGTCTAATACACCGTGCAGGTTTCTTAATGCATTAAAAAAATATCTAATTCATCTTTCTAAGTACATAAAAAACAGATTGGAACTGGCTCTCCAAAATAGGTGTTTTCTGATTTCTAGTTCTTTGACTGCTAGAACCTTCCATTGAAAAAGCTGGATCCTCAGAAATCTTTTGATAAAGAAATGTGCACTGCWTTAATCTCTGTATTTCATAATCTCAGAGAACAGAGATGTTCACTAGACAACATTTGTGAAGCTAGTTAGCAAAAGCAGCAAATAAACAGAAGCTTTGTCAGAAATAAAGAACACAGGACAAAGTTTACTTTTGTGTTGTTTTTAATTGTTTGAAGTCCAGAACTTATTTTACATTCCCTCAATATTGGGCTCTAAAGCAGTGCACCAGAAATGAAAAAATGCCACACAGTGCTGCATCTAACATGGACAACTGGGAATGTTTGGGGTTTTTTTGTAGTCCTATCTGCTGGTAGTTTTTTACTGTAACAGGGAAGCTTAAAACTGTTGTGTTCACAAATAGTGGAGTGGATCAGTGGCCCCATTTTTAGGGTGGTGCAGCTGAGCACCCACCATCCACACCACACACAGTTCTGGTGCGTTAATTAAACCTGTCTTAATTTGCCACCACGGCCCAAATACCCTAAGACATCTACACAGTGTATTTGATGTAGTGCTTACACTTTTCGGTTCATACGCTGTAAAACAGCCTGCTTATGCGAGCCARAACAACATTTAAGCAGATGAGAGATAGGAGATTCTACTCAGAAAGTTCATCTAAACCCTTTACATCAGTAGCGCATCCGCTTCCGATTTCCTTCCTGTGCCTTTGCCCTTCACAGCTGCCCTGCTGCCGGGGTTAGGCTTTTTTCCTTTTGTTTCTTTCTCTGCTGGAATTCCGTCCCATCTGTCGCTAAGGAACCACAACGATCGATATTTAGGAGAGACAAAGGGAGCGGCGGCGGGAAGGGAGCGACCGGCTGGTGACTTAGCGGGGGGCTTCTCTCGGAGGAGCAGGGCCACCGAGAGATTTGGGAAGGGGAAAAGGGGCTGGGGAGAAAGGGCTGGGTGCAGCTCAGTTCCTCCCTCGGCATTCGCAGGGCAAACAGGCTGTGCTGGCTGTGGGGACATTTCCCCACCGCTGCTGGGTTCCGTCTCCTGCTGCCGCCTTCCACCGCGAGTGAGGCTGTTCTTGTGGGAGCGGCCGTTGCACTGGAAACTTATTAACACCCTACCTCACTAAAACAAAGCCAACAAAACCCTTTTACCATCTGCTTGGGTATCTCAGGGAAAACCCCAGGCCGTTTCCCCCTCCAGGGGAASCTCTCCCGGCCGCGTTCGGGAGCCGGGTGCCGCTGCCCACCGTTCCTTCGCCACGTGTCCGGGTTTTTTGTCACACTATAGCCACGCACCCCCTGCCTGCCGGGGCACCCCTCGGCTCCTGCCACAGCTGCCGAGTTCCTGCTGCCTCCTGTTCGCTGCCGGGATGAGCCATTGCGGCGGCCGCCCCGCGGTTCCAGCCGCAGCCCGCCCCTCGCCGCTCGGCCCGGCCGCCATTGCTCAGCGCCGGGGACGCGGCTGAGCTGGGGCCGCAGCGCCCCCTGCAGGCGCGGGGGAGTCACCGCGTCCCAGCCGGCCAGCGCCCCTGGCGGCTGCGGCTGGAACTGCAGCACAGGGGACACGAGAGCGGGAAGGGATTCGCTGGGTTCTCTGTTCTCTGTTTGTTGTTTGTTTGTTTGCCTTGTCACACACACACAYACTAGTAAAAAAACTCTTATACCTTTTCCCGTCTTTGCCTGAAAGCCCCTCAGTTTCAAAGTTATAATAATTCGGAGGGAAGGGGGTCACAGTCTCCATTCCTGCTTGCCTTGGCAAGACACCTGTGTTAGGATCAGTCTCAGAATCACAGAATCATTTAGGTTGAAAAAGACCTCCAAGACTGAGTCAAACCTTTGACCCATCACCACCTTGTCGACTAGAGTGCTGAGTGCCAAATCCAGTCATTTCTTGGAACACTTCCAGGGATGGGGACTCYRTCACTTCTCTGGGCACCCCCTGCCAATGCTTAACAACCCTTTCCATGAASAAATTCTTGATGCCCAACCTGAACTTYCCTGGGCACAACTTGCAGCCATTTCCMCTTGTCCTGTCCCTGGTTTCCTGGGAGCAGAGCCTGACCCCCACCTGGCTGCCCCCTCCTGCCAGGGAGTTGTGGARAGTGAGAAGGTTCCCCCTGAGCCTCCTTTTCTCCAGGTTAAACACCCCCAGCTCCYTCATTGGACTTGTGCTCCAGACCCTTCCCAAGCTGTTTCCTTCTCTGGGWACACTCCAGCCCCTCAAGGTCTTTSKTGTCCTGAGGRRCCCAGAACTGAGTGCCAGGTTTATGGTGAGGCCTCACCATTGCCAGGAACAGGGGGACAATCACTGCTCTGCTCCAGCTGGCCACACTTCCTGAGCCAGGACAGGATGCCATTGGCCTCTAGCCCATGTGGGCACAAATGGCTCATGTTAACTGCTGTCAGCCAGCACCCCCAGGTCCCTTCCTGCTGTCTCATTACAGTATGCCATTTAAACATGGAGGAGTTAAAAACAAGCATTTAGGCTGTTTATAATTTACTTGGATATGATGAATATTAGGAAGAGTGTGGAGTGTTGCAAGGGTAACTTCCAAACAAGCCCAAGAGACAAAGTGCTRTGTTGGTGGGACTAACTGCAGGTAGCCTGAGGACAGCCAGCCAAAGATCCTCTATATCTTCATTTCCTGCACCACACAATGCTGCATTTCAGTCATATGGTTTGTTTGGAGTATCACATTCCAGCCCATARCATTATTTAGTCTTTTTGTAAGATTAGAAAGAAGGGGAAATAATCCCAGCAGATCTACTATTTGGCTCAACACCTGGCGAGGGTTTAACCAAAACACAAGGGTTCTTTTATGTCCCTGCTCCTGACCACACCAGCAGCACAACCCATATCCCGCAGGATCTCACACAACCCAGTTCCATAATCCCAGCTGTAGGAGCACACCTGATCCAACTCCTGGCCCTGCTCCTTTGCTCTTTGCCAAGCTCCCACAGTGCTATTGCCTAAACAAAGAACTTTTTCAGGCATCAGAAAGTTATAACCTGGCTGCAAAAACCATATCAAATCTGATTTGGTTATTTCTGATAACTAAATTCCATTTAATCTATCCATAATCCTTCAAATACTGTAAATATTTGTCTTTCGATTAAGAAAACAAAGCTAAACCCACGGGTGGCGGGGGCGGGTGTTGGGATTCAAACCCTTTTCAGGACACTCGGGATGTACTCGTGCTCCAGGCTCCCTTTTAACTGGTATTCATGGGAGCAACTCCTTCCTAGGGAAGGCACAGCATCCTGAGGGTGCACCAGCTCTTTTGTCAGGAAGGCAGAGCATCCTGAGGGTGCACCAGCTCCTTCCTAGGGAAGGCAGAGCATCCTGAGGGTGCACCAGCTCCTTTGTCAGGAAGGCAGAGCATCCTGAGGGCGCACCAGCTCCTTNNNNGGGAAGGCAGAGCATCCTGAGGGTGCACCAGCTCCTTTCTAGGGAAGGCAGAGCATCCTGAGGGTGCACCAGCGGACACAAGCCGGGATGCGGGATGGATCCCGCTCCATCCCACCGCAGCCAGGACCGCAACCCCCGGGCATCGATGACTCGGCGCTCAGCCCGCCCKGGGCAGCGCCCCACCGCCGAACCCATCGAGGAGTTGGAACTCGACTTTTACCGGCGGCGTTCTGAGGCCATGGGCGCCATTTTGGAGCCTGGCACGGAAAATTCCCGGGGGGGGGAACTTTAATAAGGCCAGATTTAGGGTCCCGACCCAAATACCAGCACAGGCTGCGGGTGATGTGCTGGAGAGCAGCTCTGCGGGAAGGTCCTGATGGGTGACAGGCTGATATGAGGCGGCGGGGTGTCCTGGCAGCCAGGAACACCGGCGGTACCCTGAGGTGCACGGGGAAGTGTGGCCAGCAGGGCACGGGAGGCGATGCTGCCCCTCTGCTCGGCCCCTGTGAGCCACACCTGCACTGCTGTGTCCAGTTCCAGCCTTCTCAGGGCAAGAAAAACAAGGAGCTACTGGAGAGGGTCCCGCGGAGGGGAATAAAGACGAGAGCTCTGGAGCTGGGCCTGAGCTCAGTCCCCCTCAGACTGAGAGGGGATCTCATTAATGCATATAAATATCTCAAACCGGGGCCGAGAGGACGGTGCCAGACTTTTCAATGGTGCCCAGCTACACAACGAGGGGTAATGGCCATGAAGTAAAGCGCAAGGAATTTAATCTCAATATGAGCAAACACTTATTTGCACTGAGGGTGGCAGAGCCCTGCAGCAGCTGCCCGGTGAGGACACGGAGTCTCCTCTCTGGAGAAAGTCCAAATCCCCCTGAACACATCTCTATGTCACCTGCTCTGGGTGACCCTACCTTGGCAGGGAAATCGGACTGGGTGATCTCCAGTGGTCCGTTCCTCATTAACAATTAATTAATAACAATTCCCGGCTGCCGCGGCTCCGTTCCCGCTCCTCGCGGGCTGAGGGCGGGGCGGCGGCGGGAGCCCCGCGCATGCGCAGCCGCCGCGCCCGCYGGCCCATGGCACAGGCGCGGTCGCGCTGTCCCTGCAGCCCGCGGGAGGAGGAGGAGGAGGAGGGCGGGGAGGAAGAAGAAGAAGAAGATGCCGGGGAAGCTGAAGGTCAAGATCGTGGCGGGGCGCCATTTGCCGGTGATGGACCGCGCCAGCGACCTGACCGACGCCTTCGTGGAGGTTGGTGGCRGGGGGGGAGCGGGACGGGCGCGCCGGGCCCGCACGGCTGAGGCACCTGCCGGGCCCGTCCGGCTGAGGGACCGGCCGTGAGGGGAGAGCGCCCTGAGCTGCACCGGGACCGGCTCCRGCGGGACATCAGCGGCAAGTTCYTCACCGAARGGGCGGTCAGGCAYYGGAACGGGCTGCCCCCGAGGCGGYGGAGTTGCCGTCGCTGGAGGTGTTCGGGGCTGGACGCGGTCCCGTGGTGTGGGTGGTACGGTGGTGGTCGGGCACAACTCGGACTCTGAGAGAGGTCATTTCCAACCTCATTGGTTCTGTGATTAGACAGACGTGTTGTAAGGAGGATGGAGAGGTAATAAAATCATCTTTAAGTATTGCTGAATATACGAGTGGTTGTACAGGCTTTGCTTTTAAGGCCGATATTCGTCTTTCCTTTCAGAACGTTTTAAAGACTAAAATATTTCCAAAGGGGGCTTCTAGTCAACAAACATTGAATACTGTTCGCGTGTTTAAGTCACTTTACTGCACCCGGAGTATCTAACTTCAACCTTCCTTGCAGTCGTGTAGTTACCAGGCAATATGTAGGGTCTTTATCGGGAAGGGATTGTAAAATAAGTTGCAGAGTGAAATAAGTGGAATTATTTAAGCCCCAGCTTGAATGGGGCTCTGAGCAACGTGATCCAATGGGCGACATCCCTTTTTAGCATTTCTGTTACATGATTTTTAAGTTTTTTGATACATTTTTTCCAATATGGATGGCTTAGAGCATTTAGGAAGCATTCTTAGATTCAGGAATCATACTCTCAGAAAAATCAGAACTATTTAAAAATGAAAATGCGTGTGTTGTACCCCAGATAGTGCTTGAGGTGGGCCACAAATGAGTGGTTGAGGCTGGCACAATACTAGAATTAAGGTAGGAAAACAGAATCCCTTTCTAGACCTGTATACACTGAAAAACGTGATAATATATACCCCGAATTTATTTTCATATTAATAAGACCTGATTTCATTTGGTGCTTAAAAATTTGGTAGACATTAGACTCTTAGGCATTGCTTAATGGGAGAGGAAGCTGGTAGTGAAGATGTATTTCAGCTTTTCAGTGGAGCTGGAATAGCACCTCATTCTATGTTATTACATGAAACTCAGCATTTCACTSTTTTGTCAGCTGTTTCACTGGTCAGGTTTTAATTTTTAGAAGCTTCTCTCATAGGCTGCCTGTTAATCCAGTTTAAAATGACAACAACTCTAATGGTTGCTACTAGGAGACAGGGAAAACAGGGTTAGGAAATGCAGTTCCCTGGGTTTCATGTGGCCTGGTTTTACTCTGTGTTAGGAGAAACAACTCTCCTCTTCTGTGGGTTACTTGTTCCCAACCCTCTGTGTAGCACAGCAGGTTTTTAAAATTCATACAGTAAAATACTAAAAAAAAGCACAGCAAAAAAGGAAAATAAAAATTTAAAAATRAAAAAGACCWGTTTGCTTAGCTGGGTTATGCAGTTCCATGAGTGTCTTGGCACAGATAAGGGTGTAGAGATACACAGGTGGGAGCCTGGTTTTTAGGATTGTTACTTAGGAACAGTGTGAACTAAATTCCCTTTCTGTGTGTGTGGAGCAAGCAGTGCAGCAGGTGAGATCTATTTCAAAATAAATTGAGCTTTAAATTGTTTTGAGCTTGTTTTATTTTTCTCTGTGAGATTGCTGAAAAACTTCACAGCGTGTTTTTCCTTAAATAAAAATGAAAAGCAGATGTTAAGGTTCTAGTTGTTTACTAACCTTACATTTCCTCTTTAAATACTGCAATATAAACTTAGAACTGGAAAAGAAAATGAGAAGAGACTTAAGAGCKCTTACTTGGCTCAGGTTATGCAAAACTTGGACTTGACTTGCAGGAGCACAGTGATCCTTGTTCCAACTCAGAATATTTTGTTAGAGTTTCTTCCATAAATGTGCTTTTAACTTTGCACATTGGACAGCAGTGTGATGTTTTATTATCTCTGCAAGCTTCAAGGAACTGTCTGGAGTACTGGGGAAATTCAGTTATAACTGCCTGGGGCTCCAAGGGACCTGATTTACTCCCAAGATAACACCTTCAAATAGGTTGGGTGGAGCTCAGGACTGTTGCATCCTGGCAGGTTCTGGAGTTAAAACCAGTATTTAATTGGTAGCTCCTTTAGAGCCAGTGCTAACATCACTTTATTGTACTTAAGCAAGTGCAAAATCTCTTCAGAGTTGGGATATGCACCTGTGCAAAATAATCACTGTATTAATGAAATGTGCAAAGTGGTCACTTAATCCTGTCTTGAGCTAAAGTTAAAATAATTCCTACACAGTTTTCAAATCCAGGCCTAAATTTAGTTTCCAAAATGCATTCAGACTTTTAAAAGATAAAAGCTGTCAAAATCTACATACCTCCAACTCCAGCATTTCTTTTCTACCAGCCTGCTCATTATTTCCCTTAACAATCCTGAATAAATTTAAGAATGTAACCTTGGTATGAGCTGAAGTGCTCTTTGATTTTTGAGAGGCAGCATTCAGAGAACTGCAAGTGTTTGTAAATGGTTTGGAATGAAAGCTGCAGTGAAATAAAGGCTCTTATATGGGTGCTCTGTGGCTTCCTGATGTATGGAGCATCACAGAAATTCAGTTTCACTTTAAAAAAGCAAGCAAAAAAACCCCCACAAAACCCAAATTGGCTTAGCCTGAAATAGATGCCTGTGGAGACCATCTGGGCACTGCTGAAGTGGGTTATGATGTGGTTGAAGGTGCAATAAGCAATAAAGGTATGGAAGATATTTAATTTTTAGTAATTCTCTCTTTCTATATATCTCAAATTCAGTTTGTTTTTATATTTATTTCATCAGTTGTCTGTGAAGCTGATTGAGAAATCCTAGAAAGAAGAGTAAAAGCTTACAAACTATCAACATTTAGAATATTTTTCCTTCTAGAAGGCAAAGAGAATATGCAAAGTGATTTTGAATAGCCAGTATAAGTGATGTTTTTGCCTCTCAAATGACTGAGGAAAAGAAACAATTTTAGTAGTATGATAGGATGAGAGAGGGGTTGATTGGAAATGTCATGGATACATGGATAATGATGTATGTAAATTAATTTTAAAAGCCTCTCAATGAAAAAAAATTACTTGTTGAAATATGTATTTGAAATTATTTGCATATGTCAATTAAATGAGTTTCAGAATTATTTTATTAATRTTTGTAACTGATAATGGAATGTTTGTGTTTTTAGGTGAAATTTGGAAATACAACGTTTAAGACAGAYGTGTATCCCAAATCACTTAATCCTCAGTGGAATTCTGAGTGGTTCAAATTTGAAGTAAGTATTTTGGAAGAGTTTGCCTGTAACTATATAGACACTGTGGTTTAGCTGCCCTTAATCAAATGATTGCATTTCAAGCAGARAATGAGTTTTGAGCACTGCAGTGAATTTGTGTTTAAATGCACAAAGCCTTTTCAGCAAAACCAGCTCCAGTCAGACCCTGTTTGCTGAGGGTGTCTCATTTTAGGAGTGTTTGTGAAGATAAAAGCTTGCCAGGTTGAATCTAACCTCAATGTTTTATTAAAAAAAAGAATATTGCAGGGAAGGTGGGGGAAATATAGCAGGGGTTAGGTTTTTTCAGTGCTGTTATCAGTGCAAGTATGTGTAAATAAATACATATATATGAAAGTACAGTGTGAAAAGTATGTTTGTTTGTTTTTTTTAAATTTTGGGCAAAAAAAGATAATGCACTTGTCCAAGGAGAGAATGGAAAATTCCTATGTGAAGATTACAAAATAAAGAGTGTGGACAACAATTACTGGACACTTTCTCTTCCCATTTCCTTATGTAATAATGAGGGCACTCAGCATTTTCCTATAATTGCTTGTTGCTTTCCAGGATCTAATTTGTTGATGTCCTTTGACATCATGCCCTGGACAAGTGTTTGCATGTTACTACATTTTTTTACTGCTTTAAAAACTGAGGATTATGTTTAGAATGGATAAATTACTGAAACACTTGAATGTGTAGTTCTGGTTCATTTGCCATGCTCTGAGGCATCATTCTGCAAACATGAGTCATCCCTTTGCAGTTAGCAAACTTATTTCTGGGTTTGTGACACAGGAAGTTGTTAAATGTCTGTCTTAATCCTAAAACAAAATAATTGTTATCTGTAGATGGATTATTGCATTTGTTTAGGGAGCTGTACATGTAGAATTACTGAATTTTTACTGTGGGCTGTGTAAAATATCTTTTTTTAAGCCACTGACCAGTGRTGAGAACACTGTAATCTTAATTTCAGAGTATAATAGTCCTCTGAGGTATTTTATCTTAAATTCCCCTTGCCCCTTTCCCCTTCCCCTCCAAGACAGGTGGACAGTCTAGGAAGTGTGACTTAAAATATTGTGGGATTTTGAAATGAATAATCACTGTAATCTTGCTTTTCTGTTCCTCTCCCAGTGATAGCTCTGTTTGCAGGATCTCACCAGTCTCTGAAGGATAAAATCAAAATGAATGACTGAATGAATGTGTTGTTTRGCTTCAGGAAACTGAATTTACAGATTTCTCTGTGTCTGGTCACTGTTCATAACTAACCTCCTCTCCCTCTTTCCCCTCTTCCCCTTGTTTTTCAGCAGTGTTTCCCTGCACATTTTRAAGTACTCAGCTCCCATGTTGCTGTTTGTTTTGCAGGTGGATGATGAGGAGCTCCAGGATGAGCCTCTGCAGATCACAGTCCTTGACCATGACACTTACAGTGCCAACGATGCCATTGGCAAAGTGTACATAGACATTGACCCTCTGCTYTACAGTGAAGCAGCCACTGTTATTTCAGGGTGGTTTCCAATTTATGATACCATTCATGGTAAGATTTGCTCATTGAAAACAGTCTTGTTTGAAATCTAATCTGCTTCTTATAATCTCGTAAGCTGTCTTCAGAAATTTGTAAGAACTTCAGCTTTGGAGTTGGAAAACTACTTTCCTGGCTTTGTTTTTTTCCTTGTTTTCTGGCATCAGAAAATGTCTGGCATATGAGAAAAGGCTGCTGCTTGGCAGAATGCCTTCCACAGGGCTTGTGACAAGTGGGGARAAATCTTCACTAGTTACAAATTTCAGATTAAAAAAAAAAAGACTCAGACATATTTGTCCAATTACCACCTATTTGCTAAACAAATGTAATTTTGCTGGAATTACTTGAAGTGTGCTTTCCTGGGATTTGGGATAAAATTCAGTTGAGGCGAAGGGACAGGATGAAATTACTTTTCCCTGGATTTCATCAGAATGTCTTGAAGGTATGAGAAAATAAAGTTAATGATGTTTTTGCTTTTGAAATTAAYGAAACAGCTTTTGTCTCAGCCAAAGTCAGTTTAGAGCAATTAACTTGCTGCTTGAATACCTTAGTGCAGAACTTCTCTGTGGCTGCCATTATCCCCCTTGTTCATTATTCAGAGTGAATTAAATGACCTACCAACATTAAAAACTAATTGTAAATCGTTGTTGGGAAATAATTAATGGTGTTCATTGGATGCTCATCACAAGTGATGTAAAGTATTTTGGGTATTTTTGTATATTAAAGTTGTAGTGAACAGAAATATTGACAAATAGTGCATGTATTTTTCCAGATATGTTGGTATTTCACTTTGTTTTTATTGAAGTAAAATTGAAATTCTTATGTTTTCATGCTCATAGCACTAGATTCCAATTATCTTGACTCTTGGCAAATGTTAATTGATGCTTCCTTAAAAAATAATAAATGTAATGTTCATAAGTTTATATTCAATTCTTTTCTTTCACTTCAACGTTCTTTTTTTCTGAAAATATAGAATTTATACATAAATATGTATTATAGATTAATATATAATTCATATAAAAATATATAATAAATATAGGAACATTTATTGCAGTAATATCTGAGTTGAACAAGTGCAGTGCTGCCTTTTCAGTGTTATTTATTGATGTGATAAAGGCTTCTGAAGACACCAGAGATCAGGCTTATCAAGAAGTTTAGTCCTCAATATGTCAGAACCTGTAATATGTGAAATGATTTTGTTACTGGGTGGGGAAAAAGAAGAAAAAGCTCAGAACAGGAAAGCAGGGAAGTCAAAAAGGAATTATTCTGTGTTAGAAAATATTCCTTTTCTAGTAAGGTTTAATCATAGTTGAAAATTTGTCTAAAAGGTCTCTAATACCTTATTTTTAATGTATTTCCTGTCACAGTGAAGGTATTCTGCAAACACTTCCTGTGCCACTTTGTGGTTCTAGAAAGAACCAGAATCTTTCTCCTTGGGTTGAACTTCAGAGAGGAGCTTTACTGCAATTTTGAGGTGGTTTCAGGGAGGAAATTGAGCWGAGAGAGCAGCCTGCAGCAGAGGCCAGTGCAGCATCCAGAGGCTGATGGCTTCTCTTTCCCCAGTCCCACCTTTCTTAAAAAGCTCTTTTTTGGTGCAAATGGGCATTTGAGGAGTGTTGCTTTCATTGCTTCATCCTCTAAGGCTTGGCAGAACTAGAAACTTCTCAGTCAGTGTCTCTGCAGAGAGGCAAGGATTTGGCTTCCTGCTCCTCTGGCATTAAATACTAATCATAGGAAATAATTAATAGGTCTAGTTTTGTATGGATACAACTTATTAACTTCTGCTATTTCAATATTCATTGATAGGTATCCGTGGGGAGATCAACGTGGTGGTGAAAGTGGATCTCTTCAATGATTTRAACAGATTTAGGCAGTCATCCTGTGGAGTCAAATTYTTTTGCAGTAAGTTTGAACAAAAAAAATTTTCCCTCCTTTCCTTTCTTTGCCTCTTACCAGCTCATTGCATCAACATAGYGGAGACAACACTGACACAAATTGCTTTCCTTTTTTTAACACATTTTTACTGTTTATGTTTCAAAAGAATGTAGATAACTGATGGGATTTTTTAATATCCATAAGTTGCATTTCAGTGCCTGTGCCCGTGGTGCTGCTTTGGGTCCATATCCCTTTAAAGGGGCACAAAGTGGAAAGGTTTCATAATGGTGCATGGTGTTGATGCCTTGGGAAGGCTGAACTGGAACAGAGACTGGACAGAGCTAGAGAATAAAGGAGAGATTTATTGAAAGGCCCTAAGGTGCACCTTGGGCAGGAAAAGAGCCTGACCAGGTGGACCTCAAATGATCACAAGATGGTCCTGGTCACTGTGTGGCCTTGCCCTTTGTTAAGTTTTGGTCCATTTGCATATTGGGGTTTAATTGTCCAATTCCAGCTTCAGGCTGTGAGGTCTCATCCTTGTTTCTCCCTTCAGTTGTTTGTGCTTTTGGGCCTGAAAGTTCTCCTTGGTTTTCAGCAGGAAAGGTTTTATTTTGTCTGCGTACTCTACCTATTAGCACTTAATATGAGGCTCAAAACTACACCTGAGACAGCAGGGAATTTGAAAAACATAAAAGCTAAAACTTAAGGCATCAGTGTAACTGGTACACTGGGCAGTTATSAGGGTTCCATGATCTCATGAGCAAAACTTCCTGGGCACGTCCACATTTTTACAGAAAATCATCTGCAAAACTTTCTGAAATCATTGTTATGTGTAATTTTTCTCATTGGCTCATAGGYCTATCTCTTACATYTTGCATGWCTGTGTRTTTTTYACAGCCACATCMATTCCTAAGTGTTACAGAGCAGTGATTATTCATGGCTTTGTGGAAGAGCTGGTGGTGAATGAGGACCCCGAGTACCAGTGGATAGACAGGATCCGCACTCCCAGGGCGTCRAAYGAGGCTCGCCAAAGGCTCATCTCACTCATGTCAGGTACTGCACACGGGGCTRTTGCTGCTTCTGAGAGTGCTCAGYATTTMAATAAGTGCCTTGCTTAAAGTTTCATGTGGGTTTGTTAGTAATTGTCACCCTCATTTCCTAAGCCTTCTGATGTTCTCATTTTTGTAGCAGAATTTCTCACATGTAAATAGCGAAATGTTACTGTAACTGTGAAGGTTGCTTTGCATTCCTTCTCCTGGGAGGAGAAAAATGGATAGATTGTTGGTTTGACCAGTGTGATTGGAGAGGTGGAGACTTCATTCTCCAATCCCTGGCAGTGGTTAAGAATCTGTGCATATTGAGGTCAAAATGAAATTGCTTTTTTTGTTCTGTATTGGAAAATTCAAGTGTCTCGTGTAGTCTCTTTCGTGTACTAGTGCAACAATTAATTATGTTGATTTTTCTCAGTTCCCAGTGTCCCCTCGTTCTGAGGATTATGTATTTCTAACTTATGGACAGTGTGACTGATTCATACTTTTTTTTTCCACTTTTTGGCGAGGCCATGCTGCTGCCTCATTTTTTGATTGCTTTTAGCAAGGTCAAAGAAACCTGTGAAACTTTTTTGAAGATGTTCTTAACCCATATGAGGACTATTACTAGAATTTTAACTCAAAGCTGTGGCTSCCCCATCCCTGGAAGTGTTCAAGGCCAGGTTGGATGGGGCTCTGAGCAGCCTGGGATAGTGGAAGGTGTCCTTGAGATCTTCAGTGAGTGGAGCACCATAAAAGACTCTGGAAATGAACCTTCARTGGGAAGGGCAGCACACTGTGAGGGAAAAAGTGAAATAAACTGTTGTCATCACTAACATGAAGACATTTTTTGCATATAGCCCTCATATTAGTTTACAGAATTCTCATTTGCTTATTTCTTGCTGTGCATAAATAGTGCACACCTTAATCATTACCAAGGCAATCCAGCTACACAGAACAATTAATTTTTATGATGTTCTCCTAAAAAAGCATCAATGGCAGGCCAGTTTCTTACAGTCACAGTCTTTCAGTCCTTGTGTGCAGTTAATAGAAGTGGGAGTGTTTGGTTTGTAGTAGAGAGACAAAAAGTAGGAATTAAGTTGAAATRTGCTTAAATAAATTGARGAATTAAGTTGAAATAYGCTTAAATAAATTGGTAAATTAAGAAATTACAGATGTCTGTAAATACAGACTTCAAAGATGGTGCATTGTCGAACTATGTGAATATTTAGACACTTAATGTGAGTTCCAGAGCACATCTTGGCTTCTCTCTGAATAAGTAGAAAAAGAGGGGGGAAAAAAGCCTACTGAAAATAAAGACTAGGGGGGGGAAACAACCTCTGAAATGACATGGTGTTTTAGCAATTAGAATAGATTTGGAGAAAAAAAAAGCTGTGTAAGTCATTGGTATTACAAAATGTTACAGGATGCAGAAATTGTAAGCAGTTCCTTGGCTTTGTAGGATTGGATTTATTACCTGCTGCCTTGGTTGGCACTCCAAAAGCACAGGTCAGAGACCACAAAAGAGAACAGAATAAGTTCAGTGTAACAGTGACCTCTTTACCTTCTGTTTTGTAGGTGAATTGCAAAGGAAGATTGGCTTGAAGGTGCTTGAGATGAGAGGAAATGCTGTTGTTGGTTATTTGCAGTGTTTTGATTTGGAGGGAGAGTCTGGACTCGTGGTGAGAGCCATAGGAACAGCCTGCACCTTGGATAAATTAAGTAACACATCAGCATTTTTACCTGCATGTAACTCCCCATCCAAAGAAATGAAGGAGTAAGTATGCATTAGTAGCTTGTAAGGAAAAAAGTTTCACCTCTCTTCTTTTCACACTCATTCAGTTTTTCATAACCAGTGTGATTTCTTTTTTTTCCCCAGAATTTGTTTTTCTTTTGTAGTTTTATTTGTCTGCAACCCAGTTTTATATTCCACAATTCTGCAATGTTTTAGGTTGGATGACTTGTTATTTCAGTAGAAGCTGGAGTGCTAATTCTTACTTAAGATGACTTTCTTTTTATTTCTGTGGCAGTACTACAWATCCTTGGCTTGTGATCCCCCAGTTCAGCTGTAATTAGTTCTGCTTTGATGCTGTGTTCCTGCAATGAACATTTTTGTGAGGACCTCTCACAAATGTACCTTTGGTTCAAGTTTGAATGTTCACGAGCATATAAGAGAAGATAAATTGTGAATTCTGAGGGTCCTGTCAGTGATTTAGACAATGACCCCAAAGAGGCCTCATCTTTTATTGTGTGCTTTGCTTTTTGCTGTTGTAAAACAAGTAGGACTATGGCAAATTGGGTAGACAGAGAACTTGCAGAGAAATCTTTTTATGATGAGGAGTAGAATTTTGTGATTTTTCTCATAGGTACTGCAGCACCAAACAGTTTGAATGCAATATTTTGATGTGCATACAAAWTAATAGAAATACACTTGCAGTCTTCTTCCAACTGTTGCTACTTTTTTGCATGGATAAATTCATTATTTTCTTTTGGTAGAGCAAGCCAGGAAGGAGAAAACTGCATCAAGAAGTGTATTACATATCCTGTATTTCTAAATGTATTAATTGAAGTAGCCATTTCCATTAACTTGAACTGTTGTGTCACTGCAGTAGAGATGAGRCWTTTTTTGTTKTGCAGGCATCAATTGCTCTGCAAARTTTTGCAAAATATGARCTGACTTTTAAAAATKACTGGCTTCTATTTCATGGCATAGCTTGTTTGACTTGTCTTGATTTTTAAAAAACTGCTTTTAAAAGAACTCCTGGATACAGTGCAGCACAGAACAACAGCATGGTGTTTAAAAACAAAAAAAAAGGTAGACTTGGTAATTATCAACTTAAAAAGCACCCCTAAATAAACCAGTGGCTTTCACTCTGCAGCAAAAGGTGGAAATTCCACCTCCCAAATTATCCATGTTCAACTTGGTGATATTGTCTCAGTTAAAAAAAAAAGGGAATGTTTCTCTAAGGCAGCAAAATCAACTAATTTGATTCTTTCTTGCTCTTGGCTTTACTAACCTGGTGGCCTGTTGCCAAAAACCAATGCTGCAGTCACAGGCAAGTGCTGTAGCTCTTCCTTGCCCTCCTTTTATTCCACCCGGACCTCTTGCATGCTAGGAATTGCAATTCCTTAGAGCCTGCTTAGAGTAAGAGACCTCCTCTAGCTAAACTTCCCTGAAGTCATTGATAACATAACTCTGCAACCTGTTTGTGTGTATTGTTTTCTTTTCTCCCACCTTGGCCGCAAACTCTCTCAGGTCTCCGCTGGTTCACGCGCCGAGCCATGGATGCCGCTCGACCCACAACAGCCCAATTCACACTGCTACTGGCTCACGACTTACTCAGAACTTCTCTGTGTCTGTTCCCACTCTCATCTACACTGGTACGAGACTGCACAGCTGGGGAGAGGCAGCCCACAGGCACAGTGGTCCCACAGGGCAGGCAGGCAGGCAGGCTAGGCAGGTACCACCCCGTCTTCCTTCCCTCCTTCCCTGCTGGACGCACCTTCTGCTGTCAGGGGAGGAGCAGCCAGGGGTGCAGCAGCTCAGACAAAGGCAGAGCAGTTCCTTGGACGTGCCTCAGAGTCTCTTCCACAAAGCCACGCTCTTCACTTYAATGTGCTCTTGCTCCCTGTGAAATTTAAGTCAAAAAAATCAGGTGAAACATTGATTTGAGCTCATAATTGCTTTCAAATGTAATTCAGGCACAGTAGGTTCTAACGTGGTTCTAGGAAGGGTCTGTGCCATTTGTGGAAGAGATGGTTTTAGAGAGCAGGTAAGTCAAGCTGTGCTTAAGTAAACTGTTTGTCAATAGAGTTGTTCCCATAAAGATTCTCCTCTTTGCTCTGTTTTTAGCTGTGGCATGCTGCTGATGCTATAGGATAAGGAAACATATCTTTTTTTTTTCTTTTCTTTTTTTGTTACCTTAAAATGCATATGTGTATATACATAAGTGCTTAAATATGTATAAACACAACTATAATTTGAAATCATTTTTTCTTTGTTGAACTAACTCAAAGCATTGTGTATTTGACCAGATTTTTAAGCCATGAACTTTACAATTTTTTTTATTTTATTTTGCGTATCTGTATAATTTTTTGTCACATCTCATGCCTTTCATTTGGCTTAATTGTTTCATTGTAGATGATGAGCATCTCTCTGTAGGATGCTGAGAGGGTAAAAACAGCATTTCTTTGCCTCTGGCCTCGTTCCCAGCCTCTCACCTAAGGAGTAGCTGCTGGCCCTGCCCCAATCCCATCCTGGTGTTTGGATCATGCTGCTGTCAGCCAGGTCCTTTGGCACAGGATTACTGAATATGTTTCCACCTTCTTCTGGCAGGATTCCTTTCAATGAAGATCCCAATCCCAATACATATTCATCAGGACCCTCCACCCCTCTGAAAAACCAAACCTATTCCTTTTCACCTTCCAAGTCCTACAGTCGACAGTCCTCTTCTTCTGACACAGATTTGAGTTTGACACCCAAAACTGGTAAGGCACTTCCACCCACTTTTTGTTTAAGTTGTGTTTCTCTTTTTTATATTTTCATTCAACCCCTTTTTGCTTTTTTTTTGGCATTGAAGTGATCAAAATGATGTGAAAATTGGAGACCTCACACAGCACACCTCAAGCTCAAAAGGGTTTCTGCAGGGTCARAATTTCAATCCTGCCTGTATTTCCACTGTCCTGGATAACATGAAAATTCCTTCTGTACCACAACTGTATTCAAGTCAAAATTAAAAATCTCAGAGCATTAAGGGAGTCCTAAGTAATTGCCTTTTTCTTATTTCCTCCATTTCATATCACAGATCATAGGAGTGCATTCCTCACCACAATGTATAAAAATGTTGTTACTAAAACTGTGTAGCCTTTAAGCCTACTGTGTTGTGCCCTTAGTTTGCTGCACACATTTATCTAATTTTGAACTCCCTTTTGCAAATTCAAGATCAGAAATGTAGCAGCCACTGTTTTTTTTATTCTATTGGCATATAGAAATAGCTTTACACACACACTGTACGCTTCCAAAGTAACTTAAATTACATYAGAAGTAATCCAGCCATCTTCAAAAAGCATTTTTCTTTCTCCATTGCTTGATCATAATTGTTTCAACTTGTTTTTTCCTCCCTCCTTTTTTTTTCAGTCTGTGGTTAGAATCATGTCAGTAATAATGTCAGCACAACTCCAAGAACTATTGTGTGTTTATTTTTCATTATATGACCAATGCTGTGAATTTTGCTACCACAGGGCAAAGTATTTTGTAGAATTGTTCATAGAAGTGTGGTTAGTTTTAAAATTACGTTTTACAGTGTGGTATTTGAAGCTCAGAACATTCCTGACTCCACCTGATTAGATAATTTTCAAGCCTATTAAAACAGTTGATTCAGCTTTACTTGGTAGCACCCCTTTCAAGARTTTCTCCTAGCAGATAAATTGAATATTGCTTTCAAATGGAGCTGTATTAAATATTTCATGCAGTTTATTCCCTAGATGTGCTAAAAATATTCCCAATTAGGAAACTGTCTTTCTTAGGCCTGTCTTCTGTGTCCCATTTTTAAAACAAACAAGCAAAAAAAAAATAGCACACTGTCTTTTTTTGTCCTTTTTAAAGGATGTCTGTCCTTTAGGTAACCTCTGGTCAGTCATTTGAAGGACCTAGAGCTGTAAYTGGATGCTTCTTACTTAGGAGCACCCCAAATTCATGTGTTTGGTTTWCTGAATATTTGCAAACCTGTTTCTTTTGACCAGATTTTCCATGGTAAAGATCATGTCATGTAAAGGATTTAAATGTGGTCACCTTTAGAGATGTAAGTGCTGTGAATTTGGGCATGTGGCAACTCACTGTCAGTGTGCTGAGGTTTTAAAGCAGCAGCCTTATTTATTTCCTGACAATATCAGGGAGGTGGATAAAACATGTTGTCTCTAGCCAGTTCCTTCAGAACTGAAACAGATCATGTCAGGGATTTATCAAGCATGTAAAGATATTTTTTAGCTGTCTTTCTAGGATTAAAGCGAACTGTGGGCATAGTTTTGCTTATTAGCACTGTCTTTTTGGCAGCTTTTAACTCTGCTACTGAAACTTGGCCAGAGAGGATTTGCTAGTTACATTTAAAAACTCTGCATCTTATGACAAACTCGATTTTGAGTCTTAATAGATTAAAAGGACAGTCTTTCATGAGTCAGTTTGATATGTGGAAGACACTTCCATRAAATACTAAATTCAGTTTGTTGTTAACAATTACTGTATGTGTTTAGACCTCTGTTTTCATTCCCAAGGCTCTTACCAAGTTCAGACATCTCAGTGTGTAAGCTGGTGACCTGAGCAGTTGAACAAAGTTAAAGAAATGCAGATTTTTTATGGGACACATTGTCAAATTCGAGATGCCCATTACTCAGATTGGCTGAGGTGAAAAAAGAAGTGTTTTTTGCTATTACTGCAGTGTATTATGTTCTTTTTTACTTCTCAGTCAGGCAGTTAGTGTGCTGACATGTCTGAGATGGAGATTAACCTGGAGGAACAGTGCAGATACCACAATTCCCCAGTATGAGTAACAAAACACTGGAGGTTGAAACTTAGAAATACTTAAGCGTYTAATTTTCAGTAGCTCCACATCTGGAGAATATTACCTTGAATTCTTCTGTGAAATACAATTGTGCTTGTGTTATCCATTCTGTAGATACATTTGTTGAGCTTGGGTTTGAAGTTAGAATTCTGGGAGTAGGGATATATTTTATGCCACTATAAATGAACAGAATTAGGCTGACAAAAACACATGATGTCTTTTAATCAGATAATACATTCTGAGTATGTTTGGAGGAAATGGAGAAGGTGGGAACTCCTTTTCTTGGTGGGAACATAGAATTCTACAAGGTTTATAACTCTAGAAAATCATAAAACAAATCCATGAGCTCTTTGGAAAATAACCCTTTCTATAGAGATAATGAAAATCATCAGATTAAGTGTGTGCAAAGACTCTGTTGTTTGGGTTTTACTCCATACTATTTGCTRGCAAATTTTGTTTGACATTTAAAATGTGTCTCTAAAAAATTAATTCCAAAATAAAGTTGATCAAGCCATAAATTTTTAAGAACATGCTTCTCATGCACGTTGTGGAGCTGCATTGTCATTCCATCCCTTTGTATGTCAAGAAATAATTTGCAGTGTTGATTCATTTAGAGAAAACAAAAAAATGCTTCATTTTGATTTCTTTTGTCCTTTTCTTTAARCCATCTCCTGAATCTCTCCATCTTTGTCTCTATTACTTTCCTCCACAGCACCTTCCCCACAGGGACCTAGGATTTTCCTGTTTCCCAGCTCCCCTACACTCTCTTGTGATTCCCCACATCTTAAAAAGTCCTGTCTCCTCCTCTCGGGCTCTAGCCTTAAACCTCTGCACTGTAGCCATGGCAGCCCAGTTGTTCTGAGGAAAAGTGTTTCTTTCACTGAAGAGCTGCTTCTGGCTGCTTCTGGTAGGACCTATTRTTGTGGCCTTTTGAGCAAACTTTGAAGGAAATGTGCTTTGATTAACACCCCCAGATGCTTCTGTAACCCTGGCTTKGCTCAGTTAGCCTCTGAAAACTGCTGGCTACATGACTGTTCATTCCTTCCACCTCTCACCTCTGCCCCAGAAGCTTGAAACACCTTCAGGACTTCTTAGAGGGTTTGAAACGATGTCATTTATGCCACAGAGTTTCTTCTTTCCCCTTGAAAAAAACCTCCTTTGCTAATTGGGCTGAAATAATGGATTTTATTTGTAACCCCACACATGGTCTTCACTTTGCTGCTGCTGCATTTTGCATGGAGCAAATGCTCATTGCACTTGCTCATGAATTCATTCATAATTTGCTGAAATAATGGTTATCAGATGCTACCAACCCTGCTTTTTAATTTCAACCTCTAAACAAAGCCCATGCTTTTTCTTTTTACTGCCCACTTTTTCATTTCACTGACATGGATTATTTTCATGGATTTCAATTGAATAGTTGATMTGACTGTGCTTTTTTTGTAGAAGCTCTTTTGGTTAGTTTGTATTTTTTGAGTTTGTTTCATGTGTAGCATTTATGCTGTGTTTGTCTGTATTTAATATTGTATAGTCCCTGACAGTGATGTTTAGAATCAATGCTACATAGTAAAAGCAATTCCATCTTGTTTCATGGGACTATACAGATACTAATAWTTTTGTTTCCTTATCCAAGAACAGCTAAAAATACTCACTGAAAATTGTASTGGTTTTATATCTAATTACATGGTAATGGTAGCTTAGTAACTCTTGAAAATGAATGAATGAATTTAGGAATGAATTTACACACATTATSAAGTCTGGTGTTATTTCTAGATCTCCCAGTCTTTTGGTTAAAACAAGTAACTGCATTTTGATGTATATTTACAGTCTTGTTCATCTTTACCACATGTTTGATCAGAAGAAAAAGGAGAGTAGCAAAGAATTACTGTSTTAAATTAGTTACAAATTCAGGAAGAGAAAATCTTGGCTTCATTTCTAGCTGTTTGCACTGTGGTGTTTGTATTTCATCCTGCTCCTGACACCTTCCTGTTCTTTATGCTCTGCTTTCCTCTGCTATTTAGGGGCTTATTTTTGCTTTGTCATGTCAGCCCTGATGGCTTTAGATAGAAGGAATAACAATGATAATATGCTTTTAGGCATGGCAAATTACCAAGAAAATCTCATTCACTGGCATTGTGTTCACTTAGGAAAAACACARTCTTGGTGTGTGTTCACTTCAGTGATTTTTAACCACATAATTTACTTTAAGACGCATAACCTGCAGTTCAGCACCCTCTGTTAAGGGGACATGTCCTTGACAGCARATAATTCAACAGCAAAGATGTTAAATCTGATAAATCCCCCCTGCACAAAATCCCCTGTGGGTAGGGGGTAAGGCTGCAGGTAAAAATCTGAATAAAGGAAAGAGAGAATTATCATATTGTGCAAAACTGGAGTTGATCTCACCTTCATTGACAGACAATCTGCAGGTTATGTGTGTGCAAATTAATCAAAGAAGTGTGGTTTTAAGTGCTGAGCAGTAGTAGCCCTTAGCTTATTTGAATGAATCAGAGGAATATTTCATAGTGTAAAGGAATTTGTGATTTTTTTCAGAGTTTCTATTTCAAACCAAAGGATGTGCATTGCCTTTGGATTTTCTCCTTGTTCCTAATCATGCATTATGTAMTTGCTGCTGTAATTATGTGTAAAGTCTCCTACTAGTAGTCAGGAAAGGTGGTTTAGTTACCTGAAACTCTCTGAAAACCASATTTTTATTACTTCTATTAAATAAAATATTGTCACAATATTAATGAGAGTTACACAACTATGGAGTAGTCTGACAGCCTCTTTTTGATGAGGGCAGATAATCTGCTTATGTAAGGACTTCATGTGAAAAGCAGATCTATATTTAAATCATAGGAAAAAAGTAATAACAATAAAAATAAATTGTCATAGGAAAGAACTTTAAACCCACATCTTTAAGTTTTTCTRTTTTAAAGTTGATTTTAATTCAGGTTGACAGCAGAAAAAAATCTTAGACTGGGGGGGTTTGTCCAAATACTATAAAATCACTGCTAGTCATGTGAAAAAGAAAACCTAGAACAATCCTCAAACCAAACATAAGTTTTGGTGCTTTTTTTTTATTAAAATTATAAAATTATGGGGATAATTTGACTGTTTTCAATGACTCATTTTTATCTCTTTTGAAATCACCCTTTGATTACAAATTATAATATATGTTTCTYTGAATGTCACTGATACTCTTCAGGAATGGGCAGTGGGAGTGCTGGAAAAGAAGGGGGGCCATTTAAAACTCTTTTAAGACAACAGACTCAGTCAGCTCTGGAACAAAGGGTAAGGCATTTTATACTTCCATTTCTGCTCTGTGAAGTGAAAATTTATCTTGTAGTGAGTTAAATGTTTGCTGCTACTTTCTGTTTGAAAAGGTGGAATTGCAGGTCTGAACTTACTGCAAGTGTTGACTGTTTAATAATCCTTTTATACACAATTATATAAATGTTAATATATTAGTAAAGCATTAGGAAAAGTGGAGCAGCTAATTCTGCACAGCATTCAATTCCAGTGGTATTAAGAAATTAAAGGATAAATTAATGGTCTCTGTGAGGAACTGATGCRTGTTAAGTTTGATACTTGAGTAAACACAGGATGGTAAAGTTTTTACAGCAACCAAATTCAGGAAGATTAACAGAACTTTAAACAAGTTAAAAACCTCATTTGGAATTGGGAAAAGTTTCAGTTTTTGGGAATGGAGTTGATACCTTGCACCCCATTTTGTGGAGTAGCAGGTAGCCTTTAATTGGGAACTTGAACCTAAACTCCTTGCTAAGCAGTGCAAAAACAGTTACAGATTTATTACAATGAATAGACAATATGATGAAAATACTGTTTTTAATTAATTGTTTACATTTGGAATGCAACTTTTAAAAATAAATTATATACTGATCCAAATATTGATAATGAGGTGTCTGGAAGGAAGAAATGTGAGTATATTCCTGCTCAGAAATAAATCTAATTGCAATGTCTGCCTACCTGAACTAATGACATAGGAGCATACATGTTAACTGGGAAACAAATCCCTTGCATCTGTGAAATTTAAGTGCCCAGCTGCTGTTTTGAGTAAGTGGATGATTCTCTTCTCATTTCTTGTGTCCCCCATGGCTAAGGGAGGATCTCCTCATAGGTTCTGTAGGAGGCGGGTATGTTGAAAAACCACTGTGTGACTCTTTCCAGCCCTTTCTTCTTGGATGGGGGATTTCAAAAACATTAGCTGAAATATATTTTTTTGGGGGGTGGTGAGGCTTTGCAGATTTCTTTTTCATTTTGTTTATGCAGATATTTTTCTTTCATTTTGTTGTTTTTAAGAGCGTTTTTTAGATGGGTGTATTTTGCATGTTGATACACTTCAGTTAAATTTGTAGTTTAGGTCTGAATACAAATCCATGGCTTTTTGCTTTTAAGTTTTTAATTTGGCTGAAGGAATGCTTTTAAAACAAGCCTTTTTTTCTGTTTACCTTTGATTTTGCTAGCATTTCAGACATTCTGTGGCTGATCTTTTTATTTCCTTGGGAAGCTTTTTAAAGACAATCAAAATGTAAATTAAGAGCCCTTAATGTATTTTTAGAGCTTGAATTATTTGCACATTATTTTGATAAAGTCTGTGTGTTGTCTAGTAGAAAAAAAAATACTGTAAAATCAGATGGAGACATGTTGAGCCTGTTATTGATGATGATGTAGCAGCAAAGCATGTGRTCAGTTAATCATAAAAAATATGTTCATTCTGTCTTTGAAATTTCATATTGGATGTGTTTTTGCCATGGTGTTACCTCTCTTGGTTACCTTTGAGTTAACTAGAATGATTAAAATCTGTAAGTTATTTTGTTATTTTGATGTTACACACATCAACATTGCACTCTGCTTGTCTGGGTTACTTAGGATAGCAAGYACTTGGGAAAACCAAGAATAAACTCAGTGTATATAAAATAGTTCCACATATATTAGMTATATCATAAAATCCCAGAATATTTTGAATTTAAGGGACCTTAATGATCATTTTATTCTAACCATCCTGCCCTGGGCAGGGACACATTCCTCAAGACCAGGCTGCTCAAATGGTTCTTTTGGGTCTTAGAATATTTGGATATATGGTAATGCTAAGGTACCTTAAAACAAGTTCATTTAGTTGCATGTCTCTGCAGCTTTTTTTAACCAAATGTGGTTTTGGTKTATTACTTAAACAACCCTAACTACAAACTGAACAGAGTGTTAGAAGGGCAATATTCCTCCATTTCTTCCCTGAAAATAAACCTGTAGGAAAAAAATACAGCTGTGGAAAAGTCATGTACATGTTACATTGTAATACTTTGTGGTTGCATCACCCTGATGCAAAGAGGAGCCCTTTGCAAATTGCATTAATAGAGGGGATTTATRATATGGGAACTGCCTCAGGATTTCCCTGAAATCTCTGTTTGCCCTGAAATAACTGCAGATTTATAATTTTGAGCCATTACAGTTTAGAGCATGTCATTGAGGCTGGAACCTGTATTGGAGTAATATAATAAAATTAAAAACTCTAAATGAGTTAAAAAAGGACAAGTCTTCATATGAAGTGATGGAGTTCCATCTGTGCCAGAATGAATGAGGGATTGTTAATGGAATTGTGTCAGAAGGGTTCAGTGAGTCTCTTACCCAGATTTATCTGTGGCTCCAGTTAACTGATAAAACACCTTATTTTATGATAATACAGGCTTGGGAGTGTTTTATATTTATTGAGATAAAACCATGTTATTAYTTGAGGTTTTACTCCTGGTTTCTAGTGTAGGGAATCAGGAGGACTGGAAGTCTGAACATACTAAAATTRCTTGCAGTACCCAGCCTTAGGGAAAGGAACAGAAAGTGGGAAAACTTCTGAATTTCCATGAGCATGGAGTGTTGTTTACTTTGTTCACTCCATGCTGCTTCAGCACAATGCAAATGTGAGTGTGTGCTTATGTAAAATGTAAATGTGGTAGAGGCTTAATGGAATTTCAGCAGGGTGGCACATTCAGAAAACTTGTTTATTGATTTTGCAGTCTTGGGAAAGGCAGTATTTTGACTATTCTGATAACTTGCAAAGCACTTTGCAATCTGTTCGAACCTTCTGGGGGAATCTTTACTCTATCCTTCTGGAATCCATCATGTTGCAGCTCCTGAAGACCCCTCAGTCCAGTTTGCAGAACCCTGGGGTCAGATCTTCCTACTTTTTAATTGCATCATAAGGCAAAACTGCAGGGTTTGGGTTTTTGGGATTGTTTTTCTTTTTCTTCTGGTTATTGATACTGTGGTTGCGGATTTCAAAGTTTGCCTGTTAATTTTGAAAATTTAAGCCAAATGAAAATGCAGAAAACTTGAAGTTTGTAGGACCTTTTAAGAGTTCCTATAACAAGGGTGGTAAGAATCCTGAAGTATGAATTTTTAAACCTGCATTGGGCTTTAGTTGAGATGATTTCCATGCCATGTATTGCTGGAAGAACCTGATGTTTGCTGAATCTGCAGCATGTGTGCTGTTCAGGTAGAAGCTCAGCTGGGTTGTTTCCAAGTATGTGAGAAAGGAATCAGTGCTGGACTTTCTCTCATATAAAAATACTTGTGTTTATTTGTTCCATTTAATATCAGTTATGATTATATAAAACATGATTGCATGATTTTTCTTTTTGCTTTCTGCATTTAGAATTGCTGAACATGAATTGTTGCCTTTCCCCCATAAGTGTGCTATTATGGATATGTTTGACATATCACACAATGTCTCTGGAGAAATTAAAATCCAGTTTTGGGCTTCTTTGAATATGACTTTTATTTCATCATACATCTCTTGAAAAATTGCCATTATTACTTACTTTGCCTCTTTTTTGAATTAAAAGCTGCAGTAGTTACTGAAACTTAACTCTTCATTTTACTTTTGAACTGGAAGTGAATTACCTTAGTTTAAGAACTCACAGTTGTTTCCAGACCTGTTTTATTTTAAAAGATGGATATTTACTTGTTATATTTAGAGCTTACAAGCAGAGCAGTCCTGTGATATTTTTTAGATATCAATAAGGCATTCCTCATTCTTGCAAGACTACAATTTGTTTCAGAATCAAACTGCAGTCAGTTGTAACAAGAGCACCTAAAAGTGGAGAAAAACATTTCTTTTTTTATCAGCTAATGAAAGAAGAATTCTGGTGTTTAGCAGCCATGGTAAATTTGGATCAATAGAGGCTTTGTTAACCTCTAAATAAATGTTAAACTCTAAATATGTCGAGTTTTGATTATTTATTAACAGAGAAACAACTCTGTGGGGGAAAAGTATCCTTTCACTGTGTAAAAACCTCTGCTTCTCTGATGCACTGAGGACACTGAGCCAGCCTGAAGGACACTCCTGGCCCAGTGCTTTGCCTGTATTCCAGGGAATTGATGAACATTGCATGTTAGCTGGCACTCAGCAGGGGTTGTGAGCAGGCACTGATGGTTTGTTTTCCATCCTGGCAGGAATTCCCRTTTTTCACCCTGACCACCTTCCCTCCAGGATTCCTGGTGCACGTCGGGGGCGTGGTCAGCGCTCGCTCCGTGAAGCTCCTGGATCGCATCCACAATCCCGGTATGTGCCCAGGGCATGGCCTCCTGTCACCTCACCCCTGTCCCTTCCCAGGGTTTGAATAGCCACACATCTGCTCTAACCATCAGTTAAAGTGTGTTTAAAAACTGTGTGTTTCAGAGAGGCATTTGGAAAAGAAGGTTCTCAGAGGTTGTGGTTTTAGTAAGAGACGTTTTGGCAAATTAAAGTAGTATTAAAAGTGCTCTGAATCAGTAACTTACTGAAAACTGGCTTTTTGGAATTATTGAGGGGTTCATGAATTTGCCACTCTTTGTGATTAAAACTTGATGCAAGTTTTTCCATTCAAACAAAAATGAGATTAAATGCTTGATCTTAACTATGAATGTTTTCCCATTTTCAGCTCCTTGAAATCCTTAAGGACTAATGGCTACAGCTTAGCTCACAACATGGTTTTTAACCTTTACAGGCTGTTTCTGTTCTTAAAAACCTTTACTGAAGAGTACTTAAAGAATTTTATGTGTTATTTCCCTGGGCACCCCAGTATGAGAACATGTGTGTTTTGCATGTCCTAGTTCAATGTTAGAGCTGAGTGACTTTTGACTCTGAAGCCTTGCCTGGTTTAGTCACTGAGACCAGATGGGGAACGCTTTGCAAAAAGTTGGAGCTGACAGTGCCCTTAAAAATGCAGAGGAGAGTAAAAAGTAGCACCTGTAGTGGTTTTGCATRCACTAGTCAGGAGTAATAAAAGGAAGCTTATGCAAACACATCCTTAAAAACAAGTACAAAAACGAAATTTTTTCCTTTTCTTCCCATGGCCCAAGGCAAGCAATTCTCCAGGGAGAGAATTCTCCAGATCAGATTGTTGCTGATCTAAAGATTCAGTAAACTGGCAACATGAAATTAAATCCAAGACTTAATTTGAATTAGATTCTCCTACTTGAAGGGTTTTTCAAGTATATTAGTACACAATGCTGCTCTTCTGTTTTCCTATTCTAAGATCTATTTACACAGAGAAGATTAAAAGAAATGTCAAAGCATAATTAATACGTGAGTCTTTCTTTGTCACAAAATTATTTTAGGATTCTGTATTTTCAACAGATTTCTGATACAGGTCTCTTATGTGCAAAATTTGCTGTGTGATAGATTTAAAACAAAATGGAAAAAACCAAACCCAACAAACCAATTTTGCACAGAATTTTTTAAAACAAATTGCTTGCATTATGCACTCCTTCATTTCTGCCAGCTGAGTGGAAGCAGTGTAAGACAAGGCAGGGCAGAGATGTGTGTTTGCACAGCTGCAGTGCTTCTGTGAGACTTGCGCATTGCTCCTGACCAGTGAATGTAAAATGCATGATCCTTGGAATTCCTGTTGCAAAACAGTGGGAACAAAATGGGGAATGAAGGCACCTGGCTGTGGGAGGGGAGGTGGAGAAGCAGAAAAAAAATTCTGATATAGCTGTGAAGCATTTGAGTCAAACAAGCCTGTAAAATATTAAAGGAAGCAAATAAACTGGCAAATGAATAAATCAGGAAAACGTGGAAGAGGAGAGAACATTTGAAGGTGGATTGAGAACGTTTGAAGGTGGATTAAGAACTTGCCAGTAAGCCAAAAATTGCCATATCCTGTCCACTCTGGTCACCTAGTGCCAGATTGCTGTAGCATGCTCCTTTTCCCCTTTCTATTTCAGCCTCTTATTAACTCTGCTGTCTGTGTCTTTCCAGTTCCTGTGGAGTGGTGTTGTCAATTGTGTTCTTGTTGGTAGCTTTTTTTGCACTATTCTGCTTCTATAACTGATCTACTAATTTGCTGTTTTGAACTCAGCCTTTGTCGGAATTATGGGTAACACCAGATCATACAAACTGCTAGACTGGAATAGTTTCAATTCAGGTATTTTATTAGTCATTCAGTACTACATATGCTGACAGAAATTATGGCAGCTCAGTGAAGTTACTAGAAATGCTCTAGGATATTCAGGTTAATGCTTCAAATTGAAATCCGTTSAATCATCCAATGCCTAAATGTTTTCCTGTTGTTAAAGGCTCTTTTTGAAATTAAAAAACCATTTTTTTTAGTATAAAATAGTATTGCTAAGAATAATTTCATCTCAATCTGGAAAGCTGAATGTTTATTTAGTAGTCACTTTTTCAGCTCAGCAACCATGAAGGAAGTAATTTAGGGAAAGGGAATGGATTCCTCCTTACACAYTTGGGATTGTGTCAGGTGGGATTTTTTTTTCTTGTTTGGTTTGGGTTTTTTTTTATGTAGTGGGGTTTTGGGGCTTTTTTGGCCTATTTTGGTTTGATTTGGGGGGACTGTTGATTAGTTTTGTTTCATTTGGGCTTGCACTTTCTTCAACAAAGGCTTTCCTCCAGTTATTTTCAGGAGATTGATGGATGTGTTTGTTCTTAATAACAGCTCTAAAATAACAGATGTATTATAGGTAATAACAGATAGGAAAATTGGCCAAGAAAAATCAGTTTAAAGAGAAGTATGGTATGTAGCCCAGGATTTTTTGCTTCTTAGATATTTTATTGTAAAATGCAGCAGTTTCAGGACTTAAAACATAATTACTTGAACATTTTAATCACATTGTTACGTAGCTTGAAGAACGATCCAATATTCTTATTTTTTAATGCAATTTTAGCAATCAAAGTGTGTAACTTCCTTATACAGCTGTGCAAGGAATAGCTGAGTTGATGCAGATGAAATAAAGAATTCCCTCTCTCACCTTTTCCCTCTGCAAAGAACATGGAAGAGAGGCAGGCATCACTTCCCCACACACAACATCTAAGCCAGCAGACCTTGTCAAATTTTGATGTTTTTAAAGCTGGCACAATAAAAAAAGTACAAAACTGACCTCTGAGGACTTGTTTCCCCCAGAATCCTCCCTTCTTGATCATTCACTGTTCCCATGCAGCTCTGTATCATGCTCCAAGATTCAGTTTAAATGTGTAGTTATTAAAAACCAGACATTTTTCATTTTGCAACTTGTTCAAAAGTAGGGAGAGTCTAAAGCTATTGGCTCATTTTTATTGTTCCTTGTTACAGTGTAAGCATCCTTTAATATGATGATTATGAGCTTTTCTGATTTTGTTGGTTTTCTTTGCTTCTAAAATGATAATCTTTTAAAATTAACTTTCAGCATGAGAAGAACATTTTGAAAGTCTCAGGTCTGTGGTTGGTCTGGCACAGTCTGGTCCAAGGTGTTAAAAATGTGTCGAAATTTTTGTATATTTTGTGCAGCCTTGAAAAGTTGGAATTCATTGTTGCTTCTTCCAGATTGTTTAGTAGGATGTTTTTATTGAGAGAGTTTTATTAGAATAAATAATGGAGTAAATGAGTACACTAGAGATGCCTTGAATTAGGCTAGAAAATGATTCACAATGTGAGATCAGGAAGCTGARKGRAAGTCMGGAATTCAGTTCTTGACAGAATATCCAAAACTGTTGTCTAAACTTTTTAGATTGACAGGAAAATGAAAGTGCCTCTATATGGATATAAAACATTTTACCCAGAGGTGCTTGACACTTGGTTGAAATAGAGAGGACTAAAGCAAACAGAGTTAAAACCCCCCTGAGAACTGGCTGTGCTTCTGGAGAGGTCTTTAGGGAGAGCTGGTTAATTCTGCTGCTTTGAGACTGGGCAGGTGACATTCCTGTTCCTGCAAGTGTGGGGTTTTTGCAGTGCTGGACAGAGAATGCCATCACAACCAGAAGTGGGCTACAATTCTTCTCCTTTTGGAAAATATTTAGGCTTCAGTTCAGCTTGCTTAGTAACCTGTGTAGTTCAGAAGGATATTTTTAATTTTTTAAAATTTTTTTCAAGGTTTTTTGGGGTTTTTTTGTTTGTTAGTTTAATTGTGTGTAAGATAAAACAGGAGCATCCAGTGGTAGAGAAACATCAGGGAATTGAAAGTGCCTGAAAATCAAACATGGAATTAAAGACTGACTATTTCATGAATGGAAAAGAAGCTGCTTAAATACCTGGGAAATGCATGGAGTTTGATGAAGAATTGTTTCAATGTTTGTAAAATACAAAAAGGTGGATGTGAMGATGAATTTGTGAAATAAAAGTAGGGAGTGAAGCAAAAATTCATAGAAAAGAGGGCCCATAATACAGTGSAAGGCATCCTCTGGTGCTGGCTGTGAGAAAGATTGAACTGGARGTGTAAAAACATGCAAGGAATCCTCAGTCCAGAAGACTGGATSTTTGTTAGGAGTTTGGCACTGAGGTTAAACACAGAGCAGAAAGGTAGGCAGTGCAAGAATAGAGACAAGAATTGTTGAACAGAGGCTGCTTTTCCACGTGGCTGTTTCACAACACCAACAGATCTTTTCTCACATAATTCAGTTTTCAACTCCTCATTCAGGAAGCTGCTCCAGCAGTGCATCTTCAGCTCCAGCAGTCAGAAATATGGRAAGATAAAAGGTGGTTAAAAACTCCCTGAGCACCTCCTGAGCTCCCTGTGTGATACCCAGCCTTGCTGYTGGAGTGTGAAATTCTCCAGGGTTAGTTTTGTTAGAAATGCAAGAGGAAAGCTTGGCTGGRTTTTGTTTCTGTAACTGAATGTTTTTCTTCCACAGAAATACAAACAGAGAATGTGCAAATCACATTTCAAGCTGCTCTGTGGGGTGTAAGTGTGGCCCTTTTGTAGAAGCACAGTAGGAAATGTCAGAGTTCCTGTTGGTGTCTGATGTGGTTCTCCTTCAGAACAGGTAGTAAAACCCCCAGCATTTTAAGGTTGACCTCTTGCCTTTTCTTGGAGAATCTCCAGGTTGACTTCTTGTCCCTCAGTGTGTGTTGAGTGAAAATGGGAGGTTAAGGCAGTTGTCAGAGGCTTTTTCTGAAGAGGCTGAGGGGTGTGATGTTCTCCAGTAACAATTGACTCCAGTTTTCTGCAGCCTTTCCGGAGGAGTGAGTGTTCCTCAGTCATTTCTATGGTTAATGTGAATGGTGTTTGCATATTATTTCTAGAAATAGATGCACCCTGATGTTAATTAAATAATTTTCATTGGGACTGTGCTATTTTGGTTTTTTTTTGAGAGTTCTAAGTAGATCCTTGTGTAACTGAAGAAGGAGTGATCACTGAGCATAGAATAGTATTCACATGTTCTGTTAGAGAGTCATTAATAAACTTGGCATTTAAAATATTTCTTTAGAACTCTTTGCCTACCTAAGTAATGCTGTTTAATCTGTTCATACTGATTTAAAACTCTCCCTAAATTCTGGCTAATGGTGTGAAAGCCACTATCAACTTTTCCTTGCACAAGTGCTCCAAAAAAGCCATTGCTTCTTGCACAGCTACACTTTGGTTTTGAATTGATAGTGCACAAGAGGGAGAACCTTGGCCTTGCGAAAGTTGTATTTTTGCACATAAACTCATCCTAATTTCAAAATGTGGGGTTTGACTGAAATTGTTGTCTTMATAAAATTTCCTTCATGGATTGCATTGGGTTTTTTCAGCCTTCTGATACTTGGCTTCTGTGGTTGCAAACATGCAGTTGTAGAACTGTTTGCTCWGAATAAATCATTGGTAGAAGAAAACCAGAATGGTTCTGGTTSAATCAACACCTTCCTCACTGCTCCATAATTACATGTAAAATGGCTAAAGGATTTTGTAGGAAAATACASAGAGAGCACAAGTTCTGACTGTAACAGGGTTCTAGGAATAACTGATAAATGTCAGTGGATAATATGAGACACAAGGGATTTTCTTTCTGAGTCTCCTTGGATCCAGAAGTTCAAAGAGGTTTTTCTGCCTTGTTTCCCTTAAAATAMACRATTATGAGTGTAYAGAAACAATGCAGAGGTTCTGCATYCTGAGSAGTGCAAACAGGGAATAGGAAATGCAGAGACAGTGTCATTTCATACCAAATGATGCCATCCCTTTCCTGCAGCAAGAAAAGAGATAAAATGTGGTTCAGAAAGCACAGTGTCCCCAGCTTTGGGTGCCAGCCCCTTTGTGGCAGTCATCTGAAGCTTTTCTTTGCAGATTGCTCATGTTTTAAAGCAGGTTGTGTTTATTGTGCCGAGGTGACAGAGCACCAGAGACACAAAATGGAATAAGTGGTTTCTCTGTTCCCTGCTGAGTCACCATTCCAGGGGGAATGACTGAAATAATCATTAAAAGCTTGAGTAAAAAAGGCACACGTTTCTGCATGGAACTGATTTTCCAGAGGCAAATTTATTCCCTATATTTAATGTTTTCTAATTTCTGGGCAGTATTTTTGAGCTTTCATAATTCTAAGTATGATGCCATTTAAACCTTCATTTTTAAATATTTTAAAGAGCCATTTAATAATTTCATTTTTAATATATTCTGAATGTATTTTTTTCCTTCAAATCCCTTATATTTTGACATTATATTTTTCATTTTATTTAAGTTGTATCACATGGTGATTCCTTTTAGCTCTACACCAAATTATTACTGCTGCTTTGACATTACTGCAAGATTTTTTTTTACTTTTAGATGATAGTTTTTTCAGTGTGTGCTCTTCCTATCAGACTTTGATCTCCAATTTAAAGAAATTACAGCCACTGTATTAAGCCATGAGGGGAACAAGCCTCCTGCTTCTCCATTTTTGAGWGTATTTTGGGATTAAAGCTAACACTCCTCAGCAGTGAGCTGCCAGTGGCAGGAATTATGGATGGAATTCCCTGTATGGCTTCTCTTGGTGCTCAGGCAGAGATTCGGCCTGAGTGATGCAGTAGGGAACTGCCCTGCACATGAAAGGTGGCCAATATCTCATCCTGGAAATGCAGTTTTAATCCTGAGTGTTCTTCCAACTGCCTCCTTAGTAATTGAAGAATTCCTTCAACTTTCAAGTCTTGTTTTGCKCATTCAGCAGTTTGGGCTTAAGGAGTGAGGTGTGTGCTGCTCTCTGACCTCACCTGGCAGGAATAATGTGGTTTATCTGCTCTCTAACTTCATCTGCTGATCAATGATACTTTGCAGGCTGGATGTTTGATTTGGAGTTGAACTCTCTTAAGTGTGCCTGTTCTCTCTGGGTGTAGTTACACTGTTTCCTGCTAGTTTAGTGTATCCTAGTTTTATTGATATATCCCTATAATCTTACTTCCTTCACTTTCTGTAACAAAGTTTTCATTTACATCCTTTAGTCTTAAAAATGAATATAGGGAGCAGTGTTTTTCAACAAGGATGGAGTGGCTTGGAAACTTTTTTGAAAGTTTTAGGTTAATCTGCTACAGGTATAGTTATTTGCTACCTGAATTTTGTGTTAATCTTTACAGACCAGATCATTTGTGTTTCTGTTATTAAGTTGTTAMATATTTGAGAAAATTGATAATGTCAATGTTCATGGGATAACCAGAAAGGATTAAGTAAAACTTCAAGGTCCAGGGAAGGTTCTTAAAAACCTTCAAGGTGCCTGTTAAAAAAACCCAACCAGCCAAACCTACAGAAAAATAGCACACTTCTTTCTGTATAAACTGTTAGTATGTTTTTGATTAAGAAGATRCAAAAATAAGGGAATATTGAATGTGTGGATAATGACTTTGCCTACTGAAAAATTCCAAGACTGAATTTGAAAGAATATTACTGGCTTCCATTGCCACATTTGAATCAGCAGAACAATGAGTCATTTATAGATTATGAACATTTTCCTCAGATGATTGTCCTCCTCCTGTCAGAGTATTGTGTGATACAGTAAATATTGACTAAATTTTGCAATGTAATATTGGTTGAAATGAAGCAGACAGTTCCTACTTTGGAGTCATTTCTTAGGATGTCCAAGGATTCAGCTTTAATACAGCAACTCTTGGGTATGAACTGTGTCAAGAGGCCATTCTTCTTAACCTGTCTTCAGTTTTATGGACTAGCAAAATGCAGCTTCTGGCTAAATCTTGGAAGAACCTGTACAAGTGAACCTCTAGCAAATAACTTGGGAAAGGTGTTGCTGCTTAGGAATCAGAAAGTGCTAGTGTCTAGGTGAAAGGTTTATCCAGGCTGTTTTCCCATGGATAGTACAGCTCAGCCTTGTGTTTTAAAGGAGATGGGTGACTTGGTGGTGGGTAGAGCTAACTCAGAGAACATGCCAGGTACAGAAGTGCTGTTTGTGTCCTATAAAAAATCAGTTTGGGAAGTTTCAGCCGAAGGAGGTTTGAGTTGGCACGATTTTTATAGAACACTGTACTCTTGACAACGTTGTTTCTCAAGCCCTCAACTCTAGGAACAGTGTGCTTTGCTTCCACTTGGCTATAAATATCCTGCCAATTTGGAAAACATTAATAAAGTAAGTGGAATTTTCAGCCTTTCCCACAAAGGGGGCACAATTAGCCGTGGGATTTCCTGCAAACTTCCCCGCTTAAAGTAGAGAAACCTCTGTAGAGAAGCCCTGGTCCAAAGGACTGGCTCCATTTGCTAGAAAAGCTTGTGACTGAGTGCTCTGTATGCTTGCCTTTTTGCTTCCACCTAGAATCCAGGGCCATTACTTTCTGTAACCATTTCAGTGAGCTGCCATAGTTTTCAGTCTGTACTGTCACCTGATCCAAGCATGCGCCAAAATTCCCACCGTTTCTGGCTCCTGTCTGCTGAATCTGCTTTGCAAACCCTCAGTTCTTAAGCTTTTGCCTTAGCCAAAAAAACCAAAAAAAAAGCCAACAAGGCACTCTCATGGAGTGTGCTGGACACATGCCATCCTGCTTCCCTAACTCCTCTAATTGTTTCTGTAAATCCTTAGCTTTACTAAACTTGTAAATGCTACGACAGCATCCCCCATGTGAAATTGTGTGGCTCATGTGTCAACAAAAGGCTGCTTGTGGAAATATTTGTCAGAAGGATATGAATGCTACACATTGCACTGCATTCAGTGTTTTGTATCAACTTATGATTGCAATGTCATGGTGTTTGATTTTAACTGTAGACAATTTTTTTTTTTTAATATGCAAAGGTAAGTTCATATAAACTGTGAATGTACAGTATTTGTATATAAACATAATAATTGTTATTTTTTGGCCTCTTTCTGGAACAAAAAATAATAGTTTTAAAAGATATCTTAAGTAGAGGTCCCAGTCTTCCTTACAAATAATTATTTATGCATGACTCCTATAGAAATAYCTGTTCTTGTGCAATAAGAAATAGTTGGATTCTTTGAAAGATACTGGCCTGATCCTTTTAATGCTGAAGACAGTRGCTAGAAAATACTTCTTACTTCTAATAAGCATGAAAATGATCCCTTACCTTTCTGTAGTTATTAGTTTTGTTAGTGTGGGTGTTGGACAGATTCTTAAAATGAAGGGTTAAATGTTGTTTTAGCAAGGCACAGTGTTGAGCAATTTCACACCACTATGTGTTTGCCATAAGGGTAAGGTCTTCTTGCAGATGTTAGGTAAGAAAATTAAGTCTTTCAATAACTCCAATCATTTAAACTACAAATTTTTGTGGAGGAAAGCTAAATGTTAGCACAGAATTTGGGACCCGTCACTATTTCTGCCTTTTATGTTCACTTCAAGGATTCCTGTTTCCTTTCAACACCTCATTCCATTTCTGTTTTCTCTCTGGCTGCATTCCTTTTCAATGTCATTCCTGTCTTTATCAATCTTGCCTTTATTTCACAGCACTTTTYGTATTCATCCTCAGTCACTTCACCTGTTCTAACTCTCAAATCCTCATCATGACTTCACATTTTCTTGCACTTTGACATAGAAATGTCACTGGTGATAAGTAGGAGCAGTTTTTGTGGAAACCAAGTTATGGTTTTGAAGAATTGGCACATTTTTTGTCTAGAAAAGAGGGTATTTCTTCTTTGCAGGTGTTTTTCTGTGAAGTACAAGCATTTGTGTGGCTGTTCAGTCAGTGTTTATAAGCAGCTGCCTGTGATCCAGTCTCACTGAGCAGGTTCTTCTGCATGGTCAGAAAACCACAGTCACTGCTAATTGAACTCTTCTCAGCTCTAAGGAGAAACACATTGCTTGTCCAAACAAACTCTGGCCCATGACTGGAGGGGGAAAGAGGAATTGCTCCTGAGATCTTGGTCCATTTCACCAAAAACAAGTTGAGAACTTTCAGGATGTGCTCGTGGTCTCACACCTCCCATGCACTCTGAATTTGTCAGGTGTTACAGCCTGCCCTTACAATCCATTTCCAAAGATTGTCCCTCCCCAGCCACTGAGAGGATTTAARCAGTGTTTTCACACTGGCAGTGAAGTGCAGCACCTCGAGATTCTGCCAGTAATGCACTGAAASCTGCAGAAGTGAAGTTGGATAGAACAGAACATGATTGATACAGTTCATAGAAATCCCTTCTTTTGTGGCCTRACGTGTATTTTTGTTGATGGCAGAGAACATTGCTGAGAACGCTCACTGTAAGGGTTTTTTTCTGTTCAGTGTTCATTTCTTAAAGCAAAGGTTGAATGAATTCCAGTGTGAGCATCCAGATCAGTGTAATGCTGTGAGTTCCACAAGCATTGCCATCTAAAGTTAGGGATCATTGAATATACACACCTCTGTACTCTTCATTAGAAAATGATCATTAGTTGAGTTCAGAAAAAGAAAAACCTAGTTCTAAATGCAAAGTTGAGGTAAAGTCATGAATGAATACATCTTGCTTTACAATATTTCTGTTTCAGTAACTTTTAAATTCTGTGTATATCTGCATCTTGCATTTTTGTTTGTCATGTTGTCAGAGAACYAGGTGTATGATAATGTGGTTATCATACACTGTGCTGGTAAATATTCCTGGTAGTACACAATTGGTTCCAAATAAATTTCAGCTTTTGAGCTTGATACTTAAATTGTAATTCAGCAAGGAGAACCCAGTGGCCAGAAGTTTGTRTCTGTGTTCAGTTAATTTGAGGGAAATTCCGTAAGAATCTCTCTACTCAGAACCCTTGGTAATACCCGAGTGCAGATTGTTTGTTACTGGTTTTCCCTTTTTGTATCAACAATTAGCACAGTTGGCAGCTAAATTCATTGAAACAGGTAAGTTTTGAGGGAAGGAACAGCTGACAAATTCTAGTTGTAAATTCAGTATTTGTTGGCTCCGTATGTAAAAAGTTTGCAAGACGAGAGCTTTAGTTGTGGGAAGGAATTGCTGAGCAGTTAAAATAAATGGATTGCATGAACTTACTCTGGCAGCACCTTTTTTTTTTTGTATTTTTGTATCTTGTAGTTTTCAAGGAAAGCAGGCAGGATATATTTATCATATAACCTTGAGGACAATAAAGGTAATTGGAATCCATTCATGGGCCTGGAGGGAAGGTGCAGTTTCCAGGATACTGAAGCAAAAAAGCACTGACAGCATACACCCTGTACTTCTTCATTTTGYAAATGTAGAAGCAGTTTCAAATCCCTTTGGCTTCTCACAGTTAGAAGTGCCACAGAACTTTCTTTTTGATCAATGATACAGTTTTGAACWAATATTTTTAAAATCTGGTTAACAAAGAGAACTGCTTCCAGCAGAAAAAAAACCCCTGAGATTATTGCAAAGACATGAAGTGTACAGCAAAGTAAAATATTAGTTTACTACTATAAATACTGTTACATTGCTGTTAGTTTTTCAACATTACAGAGTATCTGTGAGGCTTTGTTGCAAGTTACWCACTGGAAACTGAGAATGTGGTTTGGAACTAAAAATGGGTAGAGATTGGAACAGCACCCAGAGTATTTTAGTGTTACCTGTCATAGGGACAWCAGCAAGAATGCAGTGATTTRTGAGAAGCTGCTCACATGGGGGAGAAACAAGGTCATTAGTGAAAGTGTCCCATTAGTGTGATAAATAGGAAATGAAGTGTCCATATTCAAAACTTTCATTGAATATGAAAAGCTCAACTSCTCAGCTGAATTGCATGAAGCTTTGTGTTGGCACAGTGCAGAATAGTGAACTGATTTACACTTTGTCTTTCAGATGAACCAGAGACACGAGATGCCTGGTGGGCAGAAATCAGACAAGAAATAAAATCCCATGCCAAGGCATTGGGTTGTCATGCTGTAGTGGGCTACAGTGAATCAACCAGCATTTGGTAAATCAAGATGATGATTTGATTTTCAAAATGCCACAGACAATGTTTTTCATCATCAGTGGATTAAAAATTAGCTATTGCAGTACAGTTGTTGGTACTTTCTATTCTGTAATTGCTTTACAGAATTTAAGTGAGATTATGAGATTTCAGTTTTAGGAGTTTTTTATGTATGTTTAGATCTGAGTTTTAAGTCCTTTCTAATGAATGTTACAATTTTTTCTTTTAAACTAAAGCCTACAATTTACTTTGTAGTAACAATAGTAATTTATCCATGAAGTTTTCTAAACCWAATCTACCTAAAYAATTAAGACTGTTTCTAAAAGTGTRTGTATTGARTTGTCATTATTGGATAACAACTGGCAGACCAGAACTTAAATAAAAAACTTCACATTTCAGGCCCAGGGRAAGCTCACCCTGGAGCCAGTTGTGTCTGATGACATTAAACAGAAAATTACTCTGGCTCACTATTTTGAATTGGGTTTGGGAAATAACGAACAAATTCAAACATCTCAATTTATTTTCTTTCAAGTTGATTTTGCCTAAATATTTTAAGGTAAAAGCACTGAAGATCTGCTTTTTTYAAGGAGAGAAGTTGGAAAAGTTTTGRTTTACCATRTTTGCCTCAATTATTCCATCACACCAAAATGAAGCATTCATTCTTCTGCCTGTCAGTCTCCTTGTAAAAAGCATGAAGAGTTTGCAATATTTTTTCTACCTTAAGTAAGGGCACAGAATGTACAGAGCATAGGCAGGCAATCAGTTATTGGGTTATTTGATGCCTGCATTTCTCTAGAGGAATTGAAATGTGGTAATGTYTGATTATTGATAAAATATTTATTGGAATTCCCATACTTGCTGCCAGCTCAGCCCTATCCCTTATTCTTGAAGCCTGTGTGTGCAGGCACTGGTCTGCCAGGTGTGTTATGTATGGAACTTTACTTTGGAAAGTGCATCATTCTAGAAAATGTGGGAAAGATTTTTCTCTATTTTTTTTTTTTCAATATAGTATTTTATACTGAATGCTGGAGGTTTGTTTGTTATTTAACAACTTGAGAATTATTAAAAGCTCTGTTGGTCGTTCTGAGAGCTTTAATTCCATTAAATCCTAAGTGTGGTTGGTTACTTTACATGCAAAATGTACCATTTTTGTAGTTCTTGGTAAAATTTTCTGTTTTACCGCTTTTTATCCTTCAAGAAGCACCCTTGTCAGTGTTGGGTTGTAACTTAATTTTGAAAATTGAATGTTAATAAGATGCTGAGGCTCTCAACCTCCCTTTTACTTTGGTAAAAAATTATACCTTGGTTATTATTTTTTTTAATGTTTGGTGGGTTTCCTGTATTTGCATTGTTAACCACAGATCTGAAAACCACACTCTAACCTGGTTAGATCATTTGTAACATGAGTTAAAGCCTTTAAGTCTTTCTGTTCAATCCAGTGGTTCTGGCTTAAACCGAGGATCATTTGTGAGTTTTAATGGACAAAACTGCACAAGTGCACACTGATAAAAAAACCAGTGGTGATGTTGCACTTCACTGAGACTTGTGCTAAGCCTTTTAATCTGCTAGTTTGATGTGAAAGCAGCACTGAGGGGTGGGAATTCACTCTGTTGTTGTTCTTTTCTCTTATAGTGAAGAGGTCTGTATTTTGTCCGCATCTGGCACAGCAGCTGTACTGAACCCTAGGTTCCTTCAGGATGGCACCATGGAAGGCTGTTTGGAACAAAGGTTGTCATGGCAGCCTGGCTTCTTTTCCATAGGGTCAGACAAGGGAGAGGTTGATTTTTTTCCTCAGAGCCAAGATAGTTCTTCTCTATTAGGGTAGGTTACAGTGTTACAGTGCAGGATGCGGGACCAACACTTTTCTGCTTTTCACTAACAACCACCACCACAGGAGCAGTGGAGCTCTGCACCCACTTAGATACTCTGTTTTTATTTCTAACAGTCTCCATAAGGTAACATGTTTGATACTAACACAGATCATAACTCAGTTTTTCCCTTTGCTGCTCTTCAGGTCTCTTTTCTCTATTTTTTTWATCACACAATTAAAAATGACAGATGTTTGGTAATTTCCAGAAGCCAAAAGTGGCTGTAATATGTGTAGATATGCTCCATTCAATACTGTTTAAGTGTGGGAGAGAAAACAGCTTGGTTGTAAAACAAATATGATGCCAGGTTTTTCCAAAATAGGTATGGGTTTGTTGAAGCTGATGAACAAAATCATGAAACTGAAGGCCACACATGAAGTTTCCCTTTGTTTCTGCTCTTGTRAATGAAATTTGAAGAATGAGTATTGCCACAAAGTTATTTTGGGGGAAAACAAAAGATGAATTCATGCATGTTGGTAATTTATTATGTATTCATCAGGATAGTAATCAAAATTTTCAAGGGATYATTACAGTTGTGAGCAAGGCTATTTATTACACTTCAGCACTTGCATTGCTTTTTCCATAATAAACCAGTCAATGTAAGATTATTTATTATTATTTGACTCTGTTAGCAGAAGACCATTGTCTTCTGGTGCAGATAGAGTTTTAAAAACTGTAGCCAGAACTAAAATACTTGTTCCTGTAGTCACTATATGATGGAGAGAGAGAAAGAAATGTCATGTTCATAATATAAAGAAATTAATATAAAGCATTGCTATCAAAATATGTATTTTGATACCAAGAGTCTTGGCCTAGATTAGAAATGCAAGAGGGAGGTAAAACAGGTTAAACAGACAAAGCTCATGCTCAACACAAAATATATCTGATAACTGATGTTGCAAATCTGTCAGGTTTGCTTTAAGCACCTCTTCAGAATCACTGAGGAGAATTGCTTCTGTGAACCAGAATAAATTGGCAGTGATGCAGTTGGCCTGTGCTTTCCCTGTTGATGTTTTTATAGTGGTCATTCCTGGGTGCTGCTCATGGGGGAGGGAGACTGTGTGTTCTAAGCCAACCATGAGTTTTACCTGATGCCTTACCTGAGGAAATAATCTTGCTGTTCTTCTCACAATGTTGATATTTATTGTGCTGCTTCTCAGAAGGATGATTGGTTTGTKGTTTGTGTTCTGCTSTKATGGGGTTTTGTACACAAWGAATGKAAAAGAGGTTTTCTGGTGTGTTCAGTACAGATAATTCTTTGTACAACAGTTGTATCTTGAATTATATTTAGAAGTTGCACAGCTTAAAGCCAGTTCAGTAATGTTACAGSTTTATATGAATTGTTGGGTCACTGAATGTCTTTTTTCTCAATCCCTGCATAGGAAGTTTCAATGCAGTTTTATTGATAGCATTTTAGCAAGTAGYGTGCAACCTTTTCTTCTATTTCATGTATTGAATGTTGTCACATTGGTGTAACAGAGCAGAGTTCAGTTATGCTGCATGATTTAAGTAGGTGTTTGTACACATGTGCACTTGATGATGATGCTGAACAAGATGCAGATGTTTTAAGCATTCTCTCCACAATGTATTTTTAGGATTGAAGAAGCTTCACCACCAGGTTGTGGATTTTGCCATATCCCATATGATGAACTGAACATGCCATTTCCTGCTCACCTCACTTACTGTTACAACTGCAGGAAGCAAAAAGTCCCTGATGTCCTTTTCACCACCATTGACCTTCCTGTAGAAGCAATAGTTGTTGGGAAGGGATGTCTTATTCAAGCCAGGTATCTGTCAAAATACTTCCTTAATCTGGGAAAGTTCTGGAGATCTTTGAAAGAATTCCTTTTGCTAAAACCAAATGTGTCATCAAACCTTTTATTATAAAACACACAACTGGCAGGTGTTCTTAAATAACATTTCTCTCTGGGTATCATTGCATTGGTGTGGGCTTTGCATTTCTTGTAGGACTAAACCCAAAGAGTTGAAGATGACCAAGGTATAGTCAGAGATGGGATTGCTCTGCTCTTTGTTTTAATCTTTTCAGATAAACATGGTCAATGYTTTAGCTGTGAGGGCAYTTGGGTTTGGTTTGTTTTKGGGGGKKKTTTTTCATCCTTCCAATGTGTGTCTTGAATAACTGTATTAATAGGAATTTAAGAAGTTTTACCACTAGAAATTACCGTAGTAATTTTTTGTACTTGTGCCCGAAATGTTTGGGGTTTGCAGCAAGAGAAATGGATGTTTGCACTGGGGGTCTTACCAGGAGAAAAGAGAAGTKTTCAGGTGACACCATCTCAAGGAGTTCTTGTAAAGAACTGGCATTTGATTTTGCTGTTGCAGCAATCTAGAAGAATTGAAAAGAAGCTGTATTAGGTTATACAGTGAGGAAAAAAGAGTTCAAGCTACCCAGTGACCCCTTTCCACCTTCCCAAATCCCTGAGGGCTCTCTCTGTGCTGCCTTTGTTGCCAGGTTGTGCCGCCTGAAGAAGAAAGCTCAGGCTGAAGCCAATGCAACCTCCATCAGCAACCTGCTGCCTTTCATGGAGTATGAGGTGCACACACAGCTGATGAACAAGCTCAAGCTGAGGGGAATGAATGCCCTCTTTGGGCTGAGAATCCAGATCACTGTGGGGGAGAACATGCTGATGGGCTTGGCAGTAAGTGCAGCTGCAATCCTGGGGTTCTTTGGCTTTCTCTTTTCAGGAAGGTGTGCAAGTGTTGTGGAATTCAGAGTAACCAGACATAGTAAAATGTCATCTTAAGAGCAAGGTGTCTTAATTATTGCAAAATCAGGGCAGATTTRTCTTCCACAACCAGCAGAAGAAGATTGAAATCTCTTGAAAATGGTAGAAGACAAGATGATTAGAAAGGGGATGAGAGGAAAAGCATTTAAACAGTTTAATGGCACAAATTGTAGAAAAATGGTGGCATTCCTGTCAAAGAGATCCCTGTTCTTCAAACTGAATTGCAGTTCCATGACAAATAAGGTCAGTTAAGTCTGTCAGTAGATCTTTTGGTTATTTGGCAATARGGGGAAGGTTTGTTGCCTCTTCTTTGATGGAAGAAATAAATGATAGATTTGAGAAAGTCAAGGAGTGTTCATTAGCAGTGTTTTCTATCCCCATTGTTCCACACTAGGTTAAAATAGTGATACACACTGCTTCTTCCTCCTGGGAAATTCTGGCTGAAATCTTCTKTTGTCTTTCATGATCTGTTTCCTGTAAATAGTAAAAGGGTTGTCACAACCTCACTGATGCTGTAAATGCCCAGTCCAAATTTTAGATCTTCAAAAACTGTAAAAAGCTGTTTGCTTATGCAAAACATGCTGGGGCAGAGGCKTTCATTTTTAATTTGYTTGGAATTTTTAGGCAAGKTTAAGGCTTCCACCATGAAAAATGAAAAGGAGGGAGTTTTTTAAAAGAACWGTGAAGTTTTTTCATAAGTGAACAGAAGAGAGATCCATTTCTGTATTTGCAAGAGATGCTGCTGTAATTTACTTGTTGCAATGCTGTTTTAGCAGAAGCATTTCTATAAAAATATTAGGAATTCATGCTTCTATACTTGTCTTTTTCTTTGTGACTTTTGAAAAGTCTGCCACAGGTGTGTATTTAGCAGCTTTGCCAACACCTGGAGGAATTCAGATTGCTGGCAAGACTCCAAATGATGGCACCTATGAGCAGCACATATCCCATATGCAAAAGAAAATCAATGACACCATAGCAAAAAACAAGGAACTCTATGAGATTAATCCTCCAGTAAGTAAATCTTTTCTCCTTAAAAAGAAAACATTCTGATTCAAATATATACACTGTACATCTATTTTTTCTTACTGAGATATTCGGAATGGAAGTTTGTTTATGAATAGAGTTACAGACTTTTCTCACTGTGTTTTAGAAAGCTGCTGGAATTTTCAGCTCTCTTCAGCCAAATCCGTTTGGTATTATTTAGATATATTTCTCAGTAGAACAATTATTAAAATGATCTGATTCTTGGAATTGTTAACAAATTGTGTAGAGCTGAATTATATTTAAACTRGGCAGAACATCTGTGAATTCTTACATTCTTTTTAGGAGTTACCTGAGGAAATTATTGGGTCTCCCATCCCAGAGCCAAGGCAACGTTCCAGGCTGCTGAGATCTCAGTCAGAAAGCTCTGATGAAGTGACAGAGCTTGACCTTTCCCATGGGAAGAAGGATGCCTTTGTCTTGGAGGTGAGCAGCATTTTCACTGCTCATGTTCATACTTTCCTTCTCCTGAAATATAAATTTCAAAAAAATTTCTTTTCTTACTCATCTCCATGATCAATTCCTAAATTGTGCATGATTTTATTTTCCCTTTTGCATCCATAGAAAAAGTGAAGTATTAGATTTTGCTTTCTCTCTTTTTGTTCCTCTGTTTGCTGAAAGCACAGCTCTGTTTCCAGACTGTCTGCAGGAAGATTGCCCTGGTGCTCATGAATATGGAGCCATCTCCAGAATAATAATGAAGAGCTGTTAAGAAATTAACAGCTCAAGCTTCAAGCAGCAGATCAGACTAATCAAAAACTCCAGATCTATTTTTATAAACACTGAGTTTCTGTGTTGCCACACTTCATATTTAGCAGATAAAAAGATTGTATTTGCTTCCTGTTCCAAAGCTCTTGCTGTTGAACATTCAGAATTATTAGTTTCCACAATGGGGTTGTATTCACAGCATTCAAAAAAACTGCATGTGCCAAGGGAGCACAGAAATAAAGCTTTTCTGAATTTCAGCTGTTGCTTCTCACAATTTAAAAATTAACAACTTCTGACAATGCCTTCCAGTTCTTTCTACAGCTGCAACTAGAAAAATACAGATAAATAAAGGACATAAATTTCTTTTGCCAGTCTATTCACTAAAATTCAAAGATGTGATTGAACTTTGTCCATTTTGAAGCCTTTAAAGCTCCAGCAAGTGTTAAAGAGAGGCTGGAGTTTGGATCATCCTATAGATAAAGGCAGTACAAATACTAAAAACCCTGACTAAAAACCACTCCAAAATACAGCCTGTCATTGTAGCCTAAGGTGCATTTAAAGCTTTGTGAATTTTCACAAATCACCATCTTCATAGAAAAGAATCTGCAAGAAAGATAGGAASAATGAGGGAGCACTGTAACAGCAGTTTGTTTGAAAACAGAGGTATGAAGAGAGAGTGAAAAAATAACAGGCTGGGAAAGTTTGGGATAATAAATTCAGATTTGTTGGTGCTTTTGTACAAAATTGGGGTTTTTGTAAGGCATTTATAGAAAAAAAAASACTTTTAATCTAAAGACATCTGGGTTGGTTTTGTTAATTTTTGGGTTGTTTTTTTTGAAGAAAAAAATAAAAGACAACTCCTTTCACATGGAGAGTGAGGAGGAGACACTTGAATTGACAGAAAACACTTCAATACTGGAGTTCAATAATAAACCATTTCTAAGACACTTGATGATAAAATATTGGGAGTTAAATTTGGATCTCTTGCAGGTCAGTGRGACAGGATGAAAGTAAAGACAAAGCAGAATATTTACAGAAGGTAGCAGGGCTCTCAGTCTGGTCTAAAATATAAGTGTTAAAGGTTGAATGGAATAAAGATCATTTTATTTCTTCCTGAAAGTTCTTACTGCCACAGCCACCTGAGTTTCTCACTGAYTCCCTTTTTGCAGATTGATGACACAGATGCAATGGAAGATGTGCATTCCTTACTGACAGATGTCCCACCTCCTTCTGGTATGGTTACAACCACATTTTTCTAATTCATACTTCAAAGGGACAAAACATGACCAGGTTTATTAAAAACTGTTTTCAAAGTTCCAAGAGGACTGACAATATTACTGTTTCTGAAGATTTTTAGACTGAATTACAAATTTTTAGGTTGCAGGTTAATGAAAGTAGAATAGAGAACTAATTATTGCCTGCTATCAGTTGTCTTTATGCTATTTATCATTTTATAGAGRTGTCATGCCTTCYCCARCAGAACTGATAAGGRTCTGGATAAGAGGCAAATACAGTTWTCCATTCTATAGAAATTGCTCTGGACACTTGATTTGTCCTTGTGCTTCCTCTTGTCATTGTGAATTTCCCTGTYTTTCTTCTGAGAAAGTCTTAATTTCCTTCCCAATAACTGCTCTCAGTGTTAATCATTTTGAGTTGTGTGGARCTCAGAGCCATCCTTGCAGTTATCTGTTGCTATCACCACATCTTTCATTCCTCACTGATTGTCCAGTGCTGCTGCAGTTGATTTTATTGCTCTAAATGAAGCAATCATCTTGTTTTATCCTCTTCTGCATGTGAGTTATTAATGTGTTTGAAGCACAAAATCCATGAAGATGTCTTCACTGTGGAAATTAAACATTTTTGTCCCTCTTTTCCTAGTCTTATATTAACATTTCACTTGATGCTGCTTCATTCTTAGCTTGTTTAGAGACCTTGCTGAAGGACCTTTCCAGATGTCCAAAGCAGAAGTCAGGTGCCTTTTGTGTGAGAGCTTTGAGCAGGGAGTGCTTCTCAGGACACTGAATTCAGCTCCTCTGCAGCCTCATTTTCCAACTGCCCATCAACTCTCAGGTTTAAATGTGTTTTAGAGTCCTGAGAGTGAGGAGAAGAGTTCTTCCTCCAGCCCCTGCTCCAAGAAGGAGAGCTGGAGTCTGAGTCTCTGTCTTTGGAAATTGTTTATTCTTTTCTTATCTCTGCATGTTCTTTCTRCCCAGTGAGGTGCAGGAGGTCAGAGAAGCAAAATCTGTCCCTCCTACAAGAGCATATCACCTTTTATAACAATAACTATGTGAATAATGTTTTCTTTTAATCACCAATAATTACAACCTGTATTAGACAATGAAAATCCAAAAAGCCCATCACCACAGCAGAAGGTGGAGGACAGAAAGAAACAGGAAAAGGAGCACAGACACACCCAGATTCCTCCATCTTTGTCCTCTTTACCTCTATATTAAAAATCTAAAATTTCTACTTTCACCCTGTGATTTATTAATTATTATTCTAATTAAACTCTGGTGGCTTGCAATTCTTCTTTTAATGTAGGCAGCTTTTTCCAGGGACTCAGACCAAAGGCACTGGGATTTTTGGCTTTGTCCCAAGACCCTCAGACCTTTTGTGAGGGTCTGGAGCCTCCCAGGGCACCCAAAGGGGTGTCCCTGATTGACATTCAACTCCCCTTTTGTGGAGAAGTTTTCTGCATCAGTAACAGAGATATCTGTACTGAGGGGATCAGCAGGACTTTTAGCACTTCGTTACTTGAAGATTAAAGAATCTTCTTCTCTGGTAGTGGAGTAAGTTGAGAGTTCAGTGCCAATTAGCTGTTGGATCTTTTGCCTGCTCTGGGGTTTRTAAGAATCTTTATTTTTCATTTGCTTTTTTATTCAATATCTCCTTCAGACACTTGTTCAAGACAAAGGAACAAGGGGCTGCTTTTCTGCTCTTGTGGGAAGCTCTACTGCACTGCTGTAAAAAGAAAAGCATGTTTTCTGCTCTCATGTTATTATTTCTGCATATCCTTTCTAAATCTTACTTGATTCTTCAACAAAGTTTCTGCTTTTGATGTTCTGGAAGACAGTCTATTAATATTTATACCCTCTGCAACCTGCTACAATTTCTTTTCTAGCTCCTTTTGTGCTTTTATATAGGCCTTACCAAACTGGCCTCATTTCTGCTTATTGAACTGCATTTTCAGGCTTGCAGAATCTCTGATTTGCTGTTCATAACTTTATTTTACTTTGTTGAGTCACCATACTCTTGGTTTTAATTTGCATTCAGTCACTGGGGTAGCTCCTTCACAGCCTTTTCTGTGCTCTCTATTAAAGGTTGGCTTTTTAGCTTTTCTTATCACACCTTTAAAAAAAATCCTCATTTGTGCATAGCTTATCTAATAGAAATAGGTGGAGCAGTTGTGGATTTGGGGTGCTGGCCCCTCCTACAAGAATTCTCTATTTGTTTTTTGGATGTTGATCTCATTTCTGGTGTATTATTCAATATTCAAAACCACATGAGGGAAAATACTTGCAAAACCTTGTCACATGTTTCCTTTACAAGTATTTTTATATTGCGGTGTATAAAATTGATTTTTTTTTTTTGTCCCCAAATATTTTCTTCACAGGTTTTTACAGTTGCAACACAGAAATTATGCCTGGTATAAATAACTGGACACCAGAAATTCAAGTAAGGTTATTCAAAATTGAAACTTGTTGCTGAATTGTATTGAAATGTGCTGTAGTAATTTAAATGTATATTTTGAAAGATAAATGTAAAGGACATCCTTGTGACAGAAATAAAAGTAGTATTTTGGTAAGAGCAATAATGTATGAGAACCTGTTTCCTTGTTAGTTTTTTTAATGCTGTTATGTAACAAATAACCTAATCCAGAAATATGAAAGTAATTACAGTAAATATGGACTTCAAGGTTTTGGCTTTTTGAAAGGCTTGSCTAGGTTTAAATCCCCTTAAAGTGAACAGATTATTAACTGTGTTGCTTAGCCAACTTATTTTATTACTTTGTTAAAATATATGTTGATGTATTTTACATTATTTTCCTGAATTTGCGTTTAAGATACTGGATAAAATATATTGGCMTATGTTTGTTTCTAATTCAGATGTTCACAGCAGTTAGAGTGTCCAGATTAAGCACCATTAACCCAACCAATCAAACCCTCAATAAGAACTTTAATGATCTCTGTGAGAATCTGCTGAAGGTAAGAATCTCATTTCAAATCCCTTTTTTAAATGTTCAGATGGAAGCCAAGTCCAATTCAGCTGTACTGAAAATAAAATGTGCCTCATAACTTTGCAAATAGACTCCAAAGTGCCTGTAATTAGTCTGTGAGTTTCTGTGAAGACAGATTCCTTTTTTAGTAGAGATAAATACACTAAAAAAGGCTGTCAGGGATTTCCAAAGCTTCTGGAAGCTGAAGGAGTCCTTTGACTGGCAGTGAGCTCTGGAAATAAAAAAACAGCCCCACATTAGATTGCCTTCTGTCCTGATTTTCACACACRTCATTCTTCCTCAAGAAAAAATTAATATCTTTAGATCACTTCTACTGTGAAAAGAGTTTCAATCCTTAATTTCTCTGCAACAAACCACATTTTTTTTTGTCCTGAGTAACACAAAACCATGTGCTGTCCTCCCCAGAGTTTGTATTTCAAGCTGCGCTCGATGGTGCCCTGCTGCCTCTGCCACGTCAACTTCACCGTGGCTCTGCCTGAGGATGAAYTGGTTCAGGTGAGGGAATTTCAGCACACATTTGCTGGGCCAGGATTTCATTTGCTGCTATGTCTGGTGAACTTTTAGATGGTTTTTCCCTGTTTTGTTTGATGCAAAGAACTGCTTGTTTGCAAAACGATTTTTTTTCAGATTGCACAAGAGATCAGCTCACCTAATCTGCCAAATCTTTCTGGTTTGCAGATTGCAGTCACAGCTGTTGCCATTACATATGACAAAAACCAAGCACTACAAGCCAACAAAGCACCTCCAGAAAAATCCCAGCAGAGAGGTAAATATTGTGAGGCATCTTTCCTTTTTTATCCCCAGTGCCTGATGAGACTGGATTTTAATTTCAGTTACATAGCCAGAATATGCTGAGTTGAAAGGCACCCACAAGGATCATCAAGTTCAAATATACATATTTTCTCCATATCTTCAGAATGGAATTAGATGGAAACACATGCTCTGTTCTACTAAAACATCACTTAGAGATGTTGGTAGTTACAGATTAGTTACTGACTTCTTCAGTAGTAACAGTGTTTTCTTTCATGTGAAATAAGTGCTAATTTTAGTGTAATAGCTGACTTACATCCAGCTGCAGAACCAAAATTAAAAAAAAGCATGAATGGGCTTAATTATTTCCTAAAAACTTCAGATCCTTTCCAGTGGAACACAAGKTCTGTCCAGTGTTGCAGCTGGAGTTGTTGTCACACTCCTGTTCCTGCAGAGCTGCAGCACTTCATGCACATGCAGGAAATACCTGTTCCAGTCAGACCTGACTGAATTGGCTCTGCTGGTAATTACTGGCAAATCTTTGGGTTAATTATCAGTTTGTTTTCTTTGTTGAAGCATCCACAGACAATGAAGAACAGCTCCAATTCCCCTTGGAACTTTGCTCTGATCCCCTTTCTTCTCAACCATTCTCTCCAGCTAAAGGTCAGTTAAGGGCAAGAATGTCCAACTGTTGTTTTTTATGGATTTTGAGTTCTGCTCTTTCATAGTTTTACAGRCTATAAAATATCTGTACTTTCACAGGCTTTAAATGTGCTTTGCTGCCTAAGCATAATGGGAATATTTACTCCTGTTGTCAGATTTTTGGGGAGTCACAGAAGATGGCTTGGCTGATCATTCTGTCCCTATTTCCTGTCTTTGCATTTAGAATATTGAAGAAGCTGCAAACCACTGGGTGTTGGGTGTCCTTTGACATAACTGTCAATTACCTAACAATTATAATTAGGCTTGTCACATCCTGTAAATRGCCCATATAAAGAAGCTCCATGTTTTCTCAGCCTCACATAATTAATCTCATTGTTTTCATGATGAGAAGTACTTTACCTACCAAATACTGGTTGCATGCACATTTCCTTTAACTGAAAGGAGCCTAAATTGTATTTTAAATAATCTGTACAGTGCAGCACTTTATTTTACCTGAATAACACAGCACACAGCTGCCTTATTGTCGTGGTTGTATTGTATATTGTATATATGTATTCTTAGACGTGTGTCTTCTGTGACTACTTCCCCTTAAAAAAAACTCATTTCTCTCAAACCACGACACTTATCTTACCTGAGATAGGGCTGCATTTCAAGAATGGTTGTCACAGTTCTTCTGTGATTGCATTAAAAATTTCACTGAAATCAGCTGTCTTTAATTCCTYCTCTCTTGTTGGATTATCTACCAGAGTGGTTACTGAAAAGAATTTAAATATCTGGGAATTACTGTAAATGCTTGAGCTCCCTTTTTTTGCACAACATCAGTTGTGTAAAGAAGGGTGCCTGCCACACTTAATTGTATTTTCAGAGGCCAGATTAATTTCAGCAAAAAGATTCTTACTGATTTTTTTTTAATGCTTTACTTTTAATTTGCTACATACTTTATTTTCMAAAAAGAGAAGCTATCCAGAGATGTCTGCTGGTGTCTCTGTACCCATTCCTGTGCTCCCTGGGTGCTGAGGGCAGCCTGTTCCCTTGTCCTCATGTTCTCCACATTCCATGTCGTGCTGCAGACAGAGCAGCTCAGCCAGAAAATTATTCCATCTGTCCTTTCTTCACAACTTCATTGGAGTTACATTCACTCCACAGGTTATTTAATATGGTTTTATTTTTCTGTAGGATTGCTGTTTTAAAAATATTGGTTTGCAATCTTATACAGTAGCGACCTTTAATAAATAAACACATTAAAATTGCAAGGTAGATTTAGTAAAGTGAATTATTTATACTAACTCTGATATCAAAGTACACAGTGTACTACATAGAGGGTGGGTTTTTTACATACTTGAGTCTGAAATCTTTTATAAGGGTCATGGAATTGTGGAGTACTTTGAGTTGGAAGGGACCTTAAAGATCATCTCATTCCAGGTTGCTCAGAGCCCCATCCATCCTGGCCTTGGGCACTTCCAGGGATGGGGCAGCTCCTCTGGGCACCCTGTGCCAGGGCCTCACCAGCCTCACAGGGAACAATTCCTTCCTAAAATCCAATCCAGACCTGCTCTCTGTCAGTTTGAATCCATTCCCCCTTGTCCTGGCACTCCAGGCCCTCATGAAAAGTCACTCACATCTTTCTTGGAAGCTGTTGTCCTGTGCTCCCTGACTCTGCTTAATTGATTATCTGAACAGAATTAATTTTGTTTTATTAGAAGTCCTGGAGGGTGCAAGTTCCCACACAGGTATTCCTGCTGCTCAGAGAGGTGAGTTTCCTTAATTCAGCCATCTGCCAGAACAGAATGAGCATTTTTGGGATACTGGTATACTCTTTTTGGATGTGCCTTAATCCAGGAAGTGTTTTCTGTTTAACTGAGAATGCATGCTCTGGTGTGGCTTAATGATATCCTAATATTTTGGTGTGATTTTTTTCATGATAAAAGTTAGAATTGTTAATAACAACAGCCTCTCTGTCAGGTACCTTGATATAACTTTATCTGGCACAGAAAATGAGTCCCTGGGAAGAGAGCTGTTCTGCCTGTGTTAATTTGGAGTTAGCATGTGTTCCTCCTGTTTCTTCAGGAAAATGAAGAAACAGTGTTTGCAACCCCCCCTTTTTTTACAAAAAAGATATGCAAACAACCCTGCAACTAATACCAAAAGTCATAGCAGAAACAACTCTTACTTCTTATTGTAATGATAGTGGGAGGGGTGTTGGAGGGAGGGTGTTGGGGCAAGGAAGATTGTTCTGTAAGGATGATTTATTTGTGTTTAAAACAGAGGTGTTTCAGTTTGTGACTCTTACCCTCATCACCAAAGCTCTTTTTTTCCAGTCTGTAGATTAGTTATTGGTAAAAGCAGTTGGGAAGTTTAAATCCTGATCAGCAGCTCTTTGTAAGGCAAAAACYTCAGTGAAAACGAAAATTAAAAAAGGCATAAATAAAGTTTAAAAAGCCATAACTTCCAACCTAAATTGAGATTAAAAAAAAGAAATAACCTAGCATAAGTCCTTAATGACTGTATTTGCATGTTTTTTCAGTGCTGAAGTCCCGCTCAGGCAGTTGGTTCAGAGCTGGGACATCACCAGAAATGGGTACTTTGGTTTGGACAAGTCCAAACCTATCCTGTAACTGTCCCTTTGAAGCAGACCTGCACAGGATGGTCGCTCTCTCTCGGCCACCAACCCTTGCCTCCTCAAAAAAACAGGAGCCTTGACATGAGCAAGAGACATCATCCATATATATTTTTTTTCTGTTTTTTTGTTTTTTTCTTCTTTCTTTTTTGTTTTTTTTTCTTTTGTTTTTCTGTCTGTGTTTCCAGCAACGTCAGTTGATTACAGTTCCTTTGCAGACAGATGCAACAGCTGGATAGAGCTGATTAAACTGAAAGCTCAGACCATAAGGCGCGGATCAATTAAGACAAGTAGGCGGCTGTTTCTACCCCTGTTCTGAAAAATCTGAGCCACATCTCTGATTTCCCAGTGGTCCCTTAGGGGAGTGCCCTGCCCAGCATTGCAGATCCCATGTAGAGTGAATTCCCAGAGTGCTGAGAACTGCTGCCCGTTGTTCTGTAAGCTCACACAGGGGTTGATGAAGCAGGTATAGCGTTAAAAAAAAAAAAAGCCAAATGAAGTCTTGCTGTGATGAGTTCTCCTACTAATTGTATAACATCCACTGCATGGATGTAGGTGTATGTGTGATCTTGGAAAATTGGGGGTGAGAAACAGGAAGCAATCACCAAGGGGACAGTCAAGGCAATGGTCACTAAATTAGCAAGTGGTGAGTTGGTTTTCAGTAGTTCTTTGGCCACAGGTCTGACTATCTTGCTTAAATGAGCAGAGATTAATACCTGTTTTAATGGAAAATGCTGCACTGGGGAAACACAACAACTTTCACACTTCCTGTAATTTGTTCTTCCAGCAGAATACATGTTCCAAAATGTTGGCACTTTTTCCTTTCCCTTCACATTATAACTGATGGTTGTATGTGCAGCTGCTCGCCTCAATGTTTTCCTTTTGCAGGAATGCCACTCTTTCAAATAAATGCCATTTCAGCTTCTTGTCTCCTTTTGCATGCTTTGCATGGTGATTTCCTTTCTCACGTGTGTGGCTGAGCATCACAGGCAGCTGAATGTTGTCACCAAGCTATTTGGAAAGCCATAAAGAAGAGGTTTTGTGTTTTGGGGAGCGGTGATGGATCTTTATAGTTATTTTCTCCTGGCTTTTTCCCATTTTTCAGCTACTTCCCTTGAGAAAGCAAGTCCATTGGCTGAGGGCTACCTAAGGCACCGCTCTGTCCCGTCGTGCACCAATTCCACTGTCTCAGTGGTTAAGATGACACCTCTGTCCTTCCTCCCTGGGGCAAAAATAACCAAATACCTCGGGATCATCAACATGTTCTTTATCCGAGAAACCACGTCTTTGCGTGAGGTGAGCCCTGGGGCAGGGATTCATTTCGTGGCAGGGAATCATTGGTTTGGTGAATTGTAAGCATCAGGTGTGAGTTGAGGTGTGGCATCCAGTGTTGTGTGAAGTTTATCATGGATAYTTTTCCCCATCAGTTGCTGTACCTTTAGAAGACTCGGACAAAATCAGAATTCCACGAGAATGATGAACTCGCATTGCATTTTGATGTCTTGCTGCAGTTGACTTCACTCCAGCCTTGTGCTGGCTCTGATAAAATTATGCTTGTCCTTCTTCTTTGTGAATTTTCATCCAAAATAATGTTTTTTTATGCCTTTATGAGTCTGTTCARGGGACATGATATTTCAGGAATGAGCACAGCCCTTAGAAATTCAGCTTAGTTCAATCTCTTCCACCTGCCTCTTCCATTTTTTCCAGTCACACACACACACACAGACATGTGGGAAGTCTGGTGGTCTTACCTTTCACTTGAGTTTTGAAATTTTAACTGTATTTTGAACCAGCAGTGAGCTCTGTTTTGATCACTTTCTTTTCTCAACATTTTCTGGGGATTTTTATTTCTTTGTGCAATAGGTTTTTCCTCCCAATGGAGTTGCTCACATTCTTTCATAAGGATTTTCTAGGTTGGTTGTTTTTCTTCTCCTTTGACATCAGCTTAAATTCTTCAATTTCACACCAAAGAAATAAAAATGCCCCACAAGCACCATCAAGTCAAAAAAATTAATGACATCAGATGGCTTAGAGGTTCCTTTGTGCTTCAAGGGGGAAATAAAAAAAATGAACAGCTTGAAGAGCTCAAGTCTCTGCTCTATCCCTTGCTTACTTTTTATTTTGAGGCATCATTTCTTTAGTGAATGTTGAGAACTGTGACAGTCATTCACATCCATGAAGTTGCAGTGATCTAAGGTAATGGTCACTCCTTAATGGGAATTTCCAAGAATTTCATAGGATCATGAATAGTTTGGGTTGGAAGGGACCTTAAAGATCCTCTTGTAGCACCCCCTTGCCATGGGCAGGGAATCTCCCATTATCCCAGAGTGTTCCAAGCCCCATCCAACCTGCCCTTGGACACTTCCAGGGATCCAGGGGCAGCCACAGCTCCTCTGAGCAGCCTGTGCCAGGGCCTCACCACCCTCACAGGGAAGAATTTCCTAGTATCCCTTCTATACCTGTCAGTTTGAAGCTATTCCATCTTGTCCTGTCACTCCAGGCCCCTGTAAATGATCTCTCCCTATCTGATTTGTAACTGTAATTAACAGTTTACAACCCATTAAACAGTGAATGGCTTTTAAGTTCTCCACACCATTTAGGAGTCACTGAATTATTCAGCTGATAAATATGCAAGAGAAATACTCAGCYAGACCTAATGTAATAAGCAATGTGTGTTTTTCTCCATTCTAGGAGGGAGGTGTCAGTGGTTTCCTCCATGCTTTCATTGCTGAAGTGTTTGCCATGGTGAGAGCTCACGTGGCAGCTCTGGGAGGGAATGCAGTTGTGTCCTACATCATGAAGCAGTGTGTTTTCATGGAGAACCCAAACAAAAATCAGGTACATTGGGATGTGAAATAGCAAGTGCTTAGTAGGATACAAATATGCATTCTGTGTCTTTACAAACCAGCAGTGCTGCAGAGCCATGTCTGCACAGCATTTCTTGATAGTTTGGGATGATGTTTGCAGAATCCAAGAGTGTTCTTGTATTGACACAAAATTATGAGGATGCTTCATAAATACCCAGATGGGTAAAAGAACCAAGCTTGCTAGAATGAAGTAAATGTCAGGAAACAGTTGCACAGTACTGCAGAACTTACTTGATATTTCTGGTGTTGCAGTGTAGGATTTCCATCCTAACTCCATGGAAAAATCCCTGGAGCTGCTGATGTCAAAGGCTCCATTTCATACAGAAAGGGACAAACCTGAATTTGCAAAGACAATAACAGAMTATTCAGTAAATTAAATATCAAAGCAGTAATGAAAACAAGTACAGATATCCAGATACTTCATCTGTGGTGGTCTTCCAAGAATCCATCTGCATCTTTGGTAGCACACAAGTGAGCAGATAGAAGAGAAGATGTGGCACAAGTTGCCTCACCAATAAATTCTGATAATTTGTCCTTCTCCTGATCTCTGTTGTGTGTAGTTATATTTAGCAGATAAAGCAAACATTAATTATATTACAGCTGAATGTTTAATAACTGGGTGTTKTGTGTTTTTCAGGCTCAGTGTTTGATCAATGTCAGTGGAGATGCTGTCATCTTTGTCCGTGAGTCTGAGCTCGAGGTGCTGCCAGTGCAGCCTTCCACAGCTGCTGCTCAGCCCACCAGCTCTGCAGGAGATGTCACCACATGAGGGCTGCACAAGTGAAGCAATCCCTGCCAAATAGAAAAGATTATTTAAAACTGTGGGACTGTTCAGGTTTGCATCTTCAAAATCAGTATCTCTCCATGACATTCTCAGCCAAAACCCAAGACAATCACTGTTTTTTTTGTTGTTGTCCCTTAACTGCTGTGAGTCAGAGCAGTGAGCTGGTGGCTCTGCTTCTTCTGCTGCTGCTCCTCTGTGAAAGCAGGCAGCAGGTGGAGCACTATAGGAGCACAGGGATTAGAACAGCAGGCATCCCATGGAACTGGAAGGAAGGAAAAAATCTGTTGCATTTTGGAGCTGTTCAGTGGGACCATCATAAATAAGCTGTCATTCAGAACCATTGCTGAGTTTGTTGTCTGAGCTGATTCTCAGCTCGGGGCAGGGTGGGAGGGAGGTGCCTGAGAGGTCTGTGTTGGAAACCTTGGATGGAGAAGGGAGAGATTTGTGTGCAGGCCAAGAAAACATGGGCTGGCCTCTGAAACTCCTTTACATTGTAGAGGGTGAAAAGGAAAAAGCAGTACCAAAAAGTTACAGTTTGAATTTCTGCACGTTAAAAGTATTTTTTCTTGTTTTGTTRTTTTTATATTTGGGGGCTGGGGGGGTGTTGTTTGTTTTTTTTAATTTTTTTTTAAAAGCTGCCAGATCACAATGCTGTGATCCTGGGCATCCCTGTGGTGGGACAAAAAAACCCCAAAAACCCCAGAACACAACAAAAAGTTCCAGGGTGTGTCTGGTGCTATTACAAGATGTTCACTTCAGTATTGACAAAGCAGGTATTTTTGTTATTTAAGACTTTGTGAAAGAATTGTCCTGAGGTTCATTTTCTTCAGGCAGGATCTGTTTCAAGGATGACATAAACAGTCCCCCAAAAATCAGTTGTGCAGAGGTTCTTCTGCAGTTGTTCTCCTTCCTGTTCAAATGCCTGGGGATGTGTGTGTGACACTGGTTCCTGCAGTTTTGTTTTTGGGGTTTTTTATTCTTTTCCAGTGCTGTAGCTGGGAAATAAGGGTACTGCAAAGACAGGAAATTTGTCATTACCAGTAAAAGTCTTGAAAGGTGGTGATACTCAATTGTAAAAAAAAAACAAATCTACAAAAAAACCCACTTTGATTTGAAGATGCATTCTTGCTTAACTCTGACAATATTGTACATGGAACTTGAACAAAGATGTAAACTTGAATGTAAATATTCTGTTTAGTGTTGAAAGGAAGCAATGGCATGATTATTTGTTAAAACTAATTATTTCATTGTAAATGAGCATGAAAATCATTCTTGCACAATAAATCTCTTTATAAAATTCACTGTCTTAATGTATGTGCATCAGGTAAATGTACATCAAGCTGGGTGTACTAAAGATGTCCCACCCCCATTACCCTCAGAGGATTATTGGTTTTTATAGCATKTTACAACTTCATCTGGATCCTGGGCTGAAAATTGGATCCTGGGCTGATTCCAAAGCCCCTTGGGCAGCAGGGGAGAGGGGGAATTCTGCCCCTCTCAGGTGAGGTCCCACCTGCAGAGCTGCCTCCAGCCCTGGGATCCCAGCACAGGGAGGACCTGGAGCTGCTGGAGTGAGTCCAGAGGAGGCACCAAGGTGATCAGAGGGATGGAGCAGCTCTGCTGTGAGGAAAGGCTGAGGGATTTGGGATTGCTCTGCCTGGAGAAGCTTTGGGGTGACCTCATGGTGGCCTTCCAATGCCCAAAGAGAGCCTGCAGGAATGATGGAGACTATTTCCAAGGGCCTGGAGTGACAGGACAAGGGGGAATGGGTTCAAACTGACAGAGAGTAAGTTTAGATGGGGATATTGGGAAGAAATTCTTGGCTGTGAGGGTGGTGATGGTACAGGCTGCCCACAGAAGCTGTGGCTGCCCCTGGATCCCTGGAAGTGTCCAAGGCCAGGTTGGATGGGGCTCTGAGCACCCTGGGACAGGGGAAGGTGTCCCTGGCCATGGCAGGGGTAGGGGTGGAAGTGGATGATGTCAAAGGAATCTTCCAGCCCAAGCCATTCTGTGATTCTGTCAAATGCATTTGTGCTGTGGGAATTCCTACCTAAAGATGCAGAGATGTGTATCTGATTTCATGGGGTGGAAAAATTCTAGTGAATGTTTGGAGGTGCCAGCAGAAACTCAAGAGGCAAGCTTGCAGAGGAACAAGGACAAACTGCTCCTGGAAACCAGTTCACAGAATTGAAGACATTGGAAATCCAGCTCTGGTCTGACACAGAGGTAACACAGAAGCCAATAAAACAGCAAGTCACTGATACCATGGTAATTATGTTATTTTTGAAATGTTTAAGCTTATGCTTTGGTTAATTCTTATCCTATGAGAAAATGGAGTTAATTGGTTAAGACTCTGCTGAACAGTGCTSAAGTGCTCCTAAGTTAACAACGAAAATCTTAACAGACACACTGAAAATCAACTCAAACTCTAAAAGCTCCCCATTTTTTCCACATTGTGACAAATGTTTCAGTTCTCTGTTAAATTAGGTGATTTACACTTGGTAGAAGATGGTCTAAAAGATCCTTTATTAGAAGGGATGATGGGTAGTTAGCTCAGAAATGTCTTGCTGAATTTCTCTAGGTTTAATATGATCTTCCTSTGGTTTTATAACAGTATTTTAGAGGGACTGAATCATTTGAGTTGTGAGTATTTAACCCCTCTGGAAGTCTGACACCTGAGGGCATTTCTTGTTGAATAATCCCAAAATGAATCACTGGCATTAGGCATGAGAATATTTTAAACTCATCACCCAGAAATTTGGAGACACTGACTGAAAACCCAAGGGAATCTGCTCCTGCCATCTGTGTCATGCAGGAAAAAAMCCCAGTTTTGGAATTCATCTAGATGGCACCTAAGGCACAACAGGAAAGGCTAAATCCTGGGGCTGAAATGTTGCCTGACTGTGGCCCTTACCCATGCTCCTAGCAGTCATAAAGCCTCATCCAGTGCCACCCCCTGCCATGGGCAGGGACACCTTCCACTGTCCCAGGTTACTGAGAGCCCCATCCAGCCTGGCCTTCAGCTTCCAGGGATGGGGCAGCCACAGCTCCTCYRGGCAGCCTGTGCCTCACCACTCTCTTAACAAAGAATTTCTTCTGTAAATCTCACCTGATTTCCCCCCYCTTTCAGTCTGAACCCATTTCCTCTTTTCTCACCACTGCAGTTCCTGAGGAAAAGTCCCTCTTCAGCTTCTTTTTAGGCCTTTTCAGGTACAGGAAGGCTGCCATAAGGCTTCATGCAACCTTCTCTTCTCTAGGCTGAACAGAACTTAATTGATATGGATCTAGCAAGTCCCTTACCCTTCTGAGCAGCTGTTTTTGTGAGTAAACCCATTAACTTCAGCACAGCTCGCTCCTGTTAACAGTGAGGACAAATCCACAGAGCTGCACAGGTAGGAATTTCACCCAGAATGTCACTGTTCTTACTTATCTTCACCTTACTGGAGCTCCTGTCCATCCACGGGTATTTTTACATGCATTAAAACATGCTCAAGAGGTATCTGGAAGCCACTGCTGTAGAAMAGAAGTCTGGTTTTTATGGCTTCCCTAGAGGTACTGTAATAACGTACAGCAGTGATGGCAAGGTTGCCCAAAATTGCCTGTGTTCCTGTATTTTGTGAGAAAACCTTCTTTCCATGCAAAACCCAAAAGCAAAGTGCCTGTGGCTAATGCATTGATGCATCCCTTGTCACTTACTCCTGCATGTTTCCACTCATTCTCGTTCCACCTTTTTACCAGCCAACATCACTGTTTGCATAAAAAGATGTTTTGAAAGTCCTTCCAACACTGCTCGTAAAAGAGCTTCTCTGTTTTAGAGACTGAGCTCTGTCTTGCATCAGTAAATCATTTTATGCTTCATTCTTGTTCATTTTAACTCCTCTCTGCAGCTGGGAGGCTGTAGGTGTTGTCACAGTAATGATACTATTACAGCCACCACAGCTGAGGGGAAAAACATGTGGCCAAACTGCTGATATTTTTTCAGAGGATAACTGGTACAAGCCAGGTAAAAACTGAGTAGCTTTTGGACACCATGACTTTGCAGGAATTAATTTGATACTGTAGCTACAATTCTCCCCTTTAATAGGATTATATAAAGCTGTCTGTCAAATGAGGGGCTTCAAATGCTTTGGCAGTGAGAATGTACATTTGTGGGTGGTTTCAACAGAGCTGCAGAGTAAATCCTGGGAGGGTGAGGCACAGTGGGAATTTGCCACCAGGGCAACTGTGCACCCAATTCCCTCAGTTTACAGCGTTTGTGCTGTTCTTACAGAGGGAGATTCAGATTTTAAATCTGTGTGAACAGAAGAAGCTCAGAGAAATCAGCCTGTTCACAGGTGACCCCACACAAAAGCTGGCCTACAACAATAGCTCAGACAGGTCATGATTTCTGAATAGTTTTGTGTGGTATATTGAACAAAAAAAATATACTAAAGGAGCACTGGTTGCTTATGGCAGTGGGGAATAAGGGCTGGGGTTCCACAGAGAATGCTTGCTTTTCTTTCAGCTTCGTTTTCCCTTGGAAAATAAAATCCAATTTTCACACAGACTCTGCTAATGTAGCATGAAATGCTGGTCATGAAATACAGAGGTCACAGCATAGAGCAGGGAATTTTGGTCAGATGGTATCTGAGTGCATTGGGGAGAGAATGGATTTGCCAGGTGTATGGCAGGGTGACATTATCATCAGCTAAAAGGGTGCCATCCCCTGAAAACTGATTCCAGTGCAACTCCTCTGATTTATTCTGCAGAACAGAAAGTGTGTGGGATGCTGAAGTGGAGGGAAAATCCCTGTTATTTTGGAAGTGAGAGAGCTGAAAGAGTGCAGAGACGAGGTACAAGGGGGATGCCTGTGGGAGTACACGACACTTCAAACGAGAGCAGGCAGAAGCTGGATATTTTGAAGCATGCAGTTCTAATCTTCGCAAGTGTTTTGGGCTGGGAGCAAGGGAGAGAAGCAAACCTGGATTCCGTGGCTGGGGAGAGGTGCTGGCTGAGCAGAGTGTCAGCTCCACCCGCAGGGGCAGCGGGGGAATGCACCAGGGAACGGGGGGGATCCTTCTGTTGGATCTTGGGGGGGAAACGGGAAAATCCCAGCACGGCTGATCCTTCCGATCCGTGAACAGTCGCCTTGTTTCACCTGGGGGTTTAAAAGGCGTTTTATTCCACGCTGTCACTCGTTGCTTTTCTCTGCGCTGCTTTTCAAAGGCACCTCTCAGGAACAATATTTTTCTTTTTACCCTACCCAGGATCCCTGGCCCTTCTGGCCAGGATCGCACTTGCAACCAAGTGATGGAGGCAAGGTTAAATTCGCCATCAATTCTCACTGAAATGGAGTTCAACAGAGAAGACTCACGCCTGAATATCAATTTCCTGCTTCGATTTTAAGATACGGATTGTGGATCACAACATCTCTACATCTTCTCAACAGTGGCAAAGTGTCACTGAAGTTATTTAGGCTTTCTGCTTGTGAGCAAGATTCACTTGTGGCAGTTTATTCTTACCTGCTGTGTATTCTGCACATCTCCCAGCAGAAAGGAGGGGTGTGCTGCTCTTCAGCGCTCTCTGGCAGAGGAAAAGGACAGGAGCCACTGCCATGGCCCCAGACAAACCATGGGCAATGAAAACAATGAACAGCCTGGGAGCTTCACACTGAAATAGCTCAGAAAACAGGGGAGGAAATGCTTAGGAATATCTCACAGCACCACAAATAAAAGGTATCCCAMAATCTTGTGTATATTGGGTGTATTTTAACTTAATTCATTGCAAGCAGTTTGCATATTGAAAGAATAAGTAATTCCTACCTTCTCTTGTTCTTTTCCACTTTCGTGTTTCCAAAGCAATGCAGAGCCTCTAGCTTGTTTCTCTTCCCAACCAAAGGTGAGCAAAGAGTCAGGATCTAATTTGGGATACAGTTCTGTACATCTTTTTTTCAATCGCTTTTTTTGTTTTACTTTTAAAGGCTCTAGCTATCTATGTTTTGAATTAGTCTCCAGAGACTGAATGGTTCTGTTTGTTTTAAATAGATGTGACCGAACGTCTGGTTATTTCTGATGTTGGTAAATAGTTTTTTCACAAAAAAAGAAATAAATTATCTGGCTCTAAATACTTTTTTGTAGAGGTTAACCAAAATGCCTTGCTCAGTTTCTTTTCCCACTTTTGCCCACAGAAAACAACTCTAACACTCCAGACAGATCTAGCATATCAAATATGAATGAAAATAATATTTCTTACGCAATTACACGTTTCTGGTGTTTTCACGTTCATGAGACACCATGAAGTAAATGTTCTATTTGTCATATTTCTACACAGCAACACACTGTGAATGAGAATGTTATTCCTTCTCTCAAACACTGGAAGTGCATTGAGCTTTCCAAGTTTGTTTTATCACTGAGAACTAAGTTTGCTGGGATCTCTAGCTGAAAACACTGTTGAAACACCCAGCTAGTATTTATGGCTATTTTATTGCTGCCTTAAGGCCAGGAGATACTAAACAGTATCAAACTTCCTGATTTCCTTATTTCACCCAATTACCCCTTAATTCCCTTAATTATTACTCAATCCTGAAAGTTGTCCCAAAATAGCCAAGTCTCCATGTGCTGAAAGTCTGGAAAGCTGCTAACTCACCCAAAACCCTTCCTAAGGTTWTGTGGTGGATTGCAGTGTTTCTCAGCGGGGCTGGAAGGTGTGTCTGGAGATGGTGAGCACAAATGGGTGCTAYCAGCCTGGGCTGAAAATGCTTTTTATGCCAGGGACTAAAGTCTGGGCTCTGAAACTAGGCTCTGCCACTGAGGTAGTGAGGGGGGCTGAACGTGTTTCAGCCTACCTGATTATCACGGAGGGTGCTTTCTGCTACTGCAGTTGGAAAGATGACACTGGTGATTTTGGGAGGGGGTGTGCATGTGGCACCCTCATCCCGGCGTGCAGCTGAATTCCCGGGAAGCCTGAGCTGGGCAGTGCCAGAGGTGTGCAAGGTTCACGTTGCTGCTCTTTGGTTCGTGGGTGGCTTCTCTGCCGACTCTCCCTCACTCTGAGCACGACAGCAGCAACCTCAGAGCTGAACAGCCACCAGCCACCCACACTCCAAACGGGGGTACAACCTGTAATGAATAATCACAGTGTGTAACAAGTTGTGTTTGGAGCMTGCGAGCTCCCCGTTAATGGTTTGTTGAATTCCCTGTTAGGCCTGCGAGCTCCTTTGCCAGCGTTTTGTAAACCCTCGTGTTAAAGTGGTTACATTCCCCAGTTCTGCTCGATTGTACCCCAAAAGCCTTTCCCTACTGATTTCCCCCAGTTGGAAACTCCTTTCCCTAGTCCTAGTTTCTTATCCCAATGCCCCCTATCCCTTAATATCCCCTCCTCACCTGTCACGGCCGCCGCTCCCGCCATTCGGACCCCCTCAGCCGCTCCCGCCATTCGGGCCCCCTCAGCCGCTCCCGCCATTTTGGCCCCCTCAGCCCCTCCCGCCATTTTGGCCCCCTCAGCCCCTCCCCCATTCGGGCCCCCTCAGCCGCTTACCGCCATGCTGCAGGACGGGGCTGCTGTCAATGTGCAGACGTCCCTCCCGCCCACGACTCCGCCTCACCACCTCTCGCTGTCTGTCGACGAGAAGGCGACGCCCCTGTACAAATCGGAGCGCCCGGAGCCCCCTGGGACAGGAACGAGCCATAAATCACCAATTTCCACCAAAATGCTTTATAGCCCGGCGGACTAAAGTACCATAACACCAAGGGGACYACTTRGGGACCCTTGCTGCGAGCCCGCCAGACTCGACCTGTCAGCAGTGGCCGACCAGAGACACCCCTGGACTCCAMCGAGCCTATCTGAGTTCCTGGGACGAACTCCCAGCACTGCAGCGGCACAAGCGGCACTGCTGATGAGGTCCACTCCCCTTGGCRAAGCGGCGGCGCAGGCTATTCCCTAAAGGACACCCCTTTTAATAAAGGCTTATAAAGGAGTTAAAACTATTGTCTCCTGCCCATTTATAACACARCCCTCACTGTGCTCTCTYCRGRTAYARCCCTCACTGTGCTCCCTTCAGAGACCCAACCACGCWAGTGGGCTCAGAAAATMACAGAATATCCTGAATTGGAAGAAACCAAACAGGATCATCAAAATCCAACCCCTGTTCCTGCACAGGACAACCCCAAGGATCCATCGAGTGCCTCAGAGCGTTGTCCAAACGCTTCTTGAACTTTGTCAGGATCGGTACCGTAAGCACTTCCCTGGGGAGCCTGTCACAGTGCCCACCACCCTCTGGGTGAAAAACCTGCTCCTAAACCTCCAAACCTCCCCTGGCACAGCTCCATGTCATTCCCTCGGGTCTTTTCAGGAGTCACCACGGCGGTGAKATCAATGTTTGCCGCTCTGCTTTCCCTCACAAGGAAGCTGCGAGGTGTCCCCTCAGTCTCCTCCGCCGGGCCGAAGAGAGCGAGTGCCCTCAGCCGCTCCTGGCGGGAGCCGCCGCTGTGGGATCGGCGCTGCCGGCAGGGCCACGCTCCGCGTTTGGGTTTGCCGCGCCCTCGCTTTGCTATATTCTCCCAAAAGTGTCTTAACCCCCCAGATTTTTCTGCGTACTTTTTTGCAGGATGTGCATTGTGAAGGATACATTTGGGCGGACGCGGTGAGCTCCGGGGCTCTCGGCTTGAGCCAGATTAGGAGCGTTGTGGGCTGAGGGCGGCAGCAGCGGGGCGGCGGGCAGGGGTCTGTGTGTGCGAGCTGGCGCGGCCTCTGCCGGGGAACAGAGCCAGGCGCCGGSAGGGAAGGACACACAGAGGGAGGGTGGGTCGGTGGGTGCCGGCGGCGACACCCGGAGCAGGACCTCCCTCCCTTTCTCCCTTCCTCCCCTGGGTGCCCGCGGCGAGGCGGGAGCGGGCGTGGCGCCCGAGCGGAGCCCCTCAGCAGCCGGGTCTCCGCTTTCTCTCTCCCTCCCTCCCCCGGCGGCTGCGGGCCGGAGAACACCCCGCGGCGGGGCGGTGCTCGGCGAGRCTGCCTGCGAGCGAGGGGCTCGGCGGGAGGCGGAGGGAGGGCGGGGAGCGGCGGAGCATCATCTGGCGGGGAACGCGAGGGACCAAATGACTGTGAGGAAGGGCGGTAGCCGCCGCCACCGCCGCCGAGAGAGCAGCGAGCCGCGGCGCAGCGGCAGCAGCAGCCCCGCTCCCCCCGGCGGCGATGGCGGCGGGCGGCGGCGGGGCTGAGGGGAGCTGAGCCCAGCCGAGCCGAGCCGGGCCCCCCGCCCGCGGGCGCCGCATGGCGCGGGCCTGATGTCGGAGCGCGGCCCGGTGCCGCGGCGGCGCTGCGGGAGCAGCAGGAGGATGGCGGGGCTGGCGTGGAAGTGGCCGCGTACCCGCCTGCCCGTGGGCGCCAGTGCACTGGGCGTCTTCGTCCTCTGCTGGCTCTACGTGTTCCCCGTGTACCGGCTGCCCGACGAGAAGGAGATCGTGCAGGGGGTGCTGCTGCAGCAGGGCAAGGCGTGGAGGAGGAACCAGACTGCGGTCGCGCTGTTCAGGTACCGCCGTGCGCGGCCCAAGGGCAGCGGGGACGGGCGGCCGCGGCCCAGAGCCCACCCGGCCGCCCTCCCTACCCCGCCCAGCCCCAAACTTTATTCTTTCTTCCCCGACCCTTTATTGTTTTGGTTTTTTTTTCGCAGTGGGCGCCGGGCAGGCAGGGCCCCTTCTGCCCGGCAAAACTTTTTTTTTTAGGGTGTCTCCGTTCGCTGCGGGGATGGAGRTTTATCCTCGCAGGGGACACCTTTGCGAAGGGGACGAGGTTTGCGGAGATTGCGGCGGTGGCCGCACAATGGGGTTGCTATTCCCGGRTAGCAGCGGCACTGGCAGCCCCTGTGGCTGCTAACAAAGCCCAGGGCTGCCAGCCCGGCTTCCCCCGGGCACTGCCAGCTCGCTGCCAGGCTTGTGGAGCTCCCCGGGATGCGCAGGGAAGCTTTGCGTGGATGTGCTTTGGTGCCCGCTGCCAGCAGCGCTCGGGGAGCTCCGCGCTGCTCCCTGGCTCGATGCGGTTTATTATGGAAGCCACGTGAAAAAGGCACCTTTTTTCCTTCCTCCTCGCTTTTGACGTGGCTGGGAAATGGCGATAATCCTCGGGGCCCGTTTCACCTTGCCCAGCTGCACGGGAGAGGGGAAGTGTTGCAACCAAGCTACTGCAGCTGAGAGCGGTGGAAAACGGGTCCTTGCGGTGGGGAGGATTTTTTTTTTAAATCACTCCGCTTCAAAAGCGTGTGCAGTGGAGGAGATTTGAATCCCCTCAAAAATTTCTCATATGTTTRGGTAAAATACGGGCAATTGGAAGAGAGAATTTCCCTCCCTTTCCCGGAGGGAAGCTGGTTTTTTTCCTCCCTGTCCTCCCAAGCAGCAAATTAAAGATCAGAGTGAGTGGTRATCAAACTGCCTCCAGAAAAGCCCTCTTTAGTAAAATGAATCAGGTCCAAAATTCAAGGGACTTGCTCTCCCTTTAAAAAATATTTTTCTTTGTTTTCAAGTGGCACACAGTTCTAAGTTCTTCAGTATTTTCTGAATGTRTTTGTCATGAGCTGGAGCTGATGTCGTCGCTTAATGTCTTGTCTGCTGGGGTAACAGAAAGTTTGCAATTCTTGGAAAGCACATGTATCTTCAAGCCCCCAGAGCCTGCAGGAGCAGCGGTAGGTGATGAGCAGGTGTGTGTTAATACATCTCATTGGGCAGGCCTGGAAGGAGTCCTGCCTTCAATACAGAACTAGCAATAAGGTACAGATGCAGGATCCCTCTCCTGAAACACTTAACTAACACTAGRAGCTCCGTTGATCTTCTTGAATATTAATTATTCTTGATCCTGTGCACCAAAGACTCCCATTTTTGGGGATAGAGGAATCCAKTTTTTTAAAAAATAACCCCATAGGTTATGTAGGAAAACGTTTAGTCTATTAGTTGTCAYGTTAGTAACGAAATGTTTGAAGATTGGTGGTGCTGCTGCAGAGTTTCAGTTTACAAAACAGTTTCAGACCATTTCCACCACATGGTTTAGTAACAAAAACTCTGTGTGGTTTATCRGCTCTTCCACTCGCCCATATGTTTTTGTACTCTCTAAGCATAGTGATTATCTCAGAGATGCTATTGAAGAGAGTCTCATGCAATAAAAGGAGCTGTTGTTTCTTTTCTGAGCCTCTTGGGTTGGTGCAGCACTAAATACAAAATGAACTTTAAATCAATCTGCTTTAAAAGTAGTTTTTAAGTGAAATTGTATGCTGCAGATATGTAGTGAGTACAGTAAACTGTATTATTCCAACAGTTGTGAAGTAGAACTCTGTTTTTGCTGCTTAAGTTTGCTTCTCTTCATGATAGAAGGTTTTGAAGTTGAAGCCACATCAGTCAAGCTGCTGTGTRTTTGAGGTTAACAGAAACTCTTTGCTCTGGTCCTGCTGTCCCTAAGCAAGCCAGCTGTAAAAACTCCAAATTTCACTTTCTGCTGGAAAATTCCAGAGAATGTCAGTCTSTGTTYGAATGGGAAAGGAGGGATAGAACTTAACAGAAAACCTGCATGTGAACTTTCAAGTAATATGGCTTTCCATAGTAGTCTAATAAGTGTGCTTTAATGTATTATTAATACAATATTATTTAAGAACAATGTTAATTGCTGTTCTCCCCAGCCCTCCTGCCACGTTCTGGTTAACAAACAGTTTTGGTCTCACTCAGTTTGGAGCATAAATTGGAATTAATCTGGGCTAAAAATCSATATACAAATATTCATAGTACTGCTTTGTGTAATGCATTTGTGGTGTTGTATAGCCAGGTTCTTGCTGCACAGAGCAAACACCTGAGAGCTTTGGAACTTTCTCCTCCTAGAAACTCATCACACCTCTACTGCTGTTGGGCAAATAACTTGATGAAATCATACTTTTCAAGCCTCAGAAAGACTATTCCCCCTTTGCTTTCAGTACCTGGACTTCTCTAAGTGACTTAGCAAGTTCAGCAAAACCCTCTGGGTAATTTGGGGTAGTTTGGGTTGAACCCTTGCAAGCTGGTAGCTTCTCAATCTCACTGCTGCTTCCTTCTCCTCTCTGTACAGCCAGAAACCTTCTGGGAAGATCTGACCCCTATAAACCCTTGTTTATGCAAGAAGCCAGACTGGCCTGGTTCTTGTGGMAAGGTTCAATGGGGATTTTGTGTTTGAATGAATTTCCAGAACTGGTTTGCAGATGTAAATACCTGTATAATTAGCCATGGGTGCCTTTAAATTTCAAGACACGAGAGGTTCAGGGTAGTCATGCTGTGAAAGCATCTCCTGTCTGACAAATGCTGAATGTTCTGTCAGATGGCAAAACTCAATTTTGAACTGCAAAGTGGTCAAAAYAGGAGTAAGGCCATCATTAGAGCCACTAATAGCTAATGTGTCTAATCTGCCTACAATATAATGGCTTCTCATCCTCTGAGGTGGTTAATGTTATTGAGCCCTAACTGGTTTCACAGATTGCTTAGGGTTTGTTTTTTTTTTAGGGCCTAATACTGCTGAGATGAATGTTCTTACTTGYTGTCTGTTATTTGCTGAAGTAAATTGCATACAGTGGTACCTTTAGGATGGTTTTATYAAAAATACTGCAATTCATTAAAGGCAGAAACTGGATCTTTTAATCTGCCTTAYGAGCTTCATACAGCCACAAATCCCAAGCACTGTGTGTTTATAGGACACTTCCTTAATTTGTTTATAGAGGGTGGACCTCCTCTAGGGAGTGAATATGCTGGGGGTGGGGGCAGTGGGTTTTGGGCTGTCGCTGAAAGGGTTGCATGATGGTTAGGATCTTAAAGGTTCTTCAGGAAGAGATGGGACAGTCCCTGCAGGACAACAGAAGGGCTTCCTTTGAGATTTAGCTTGTGTTCTTGCTTCTGCTGCTTCAATTTTGTGCGATGCTGAAAGGTCACCAGCGATTCTCCTGGGGGTGACTTGAYTAAACTGGTGGCAGATGTCCCCTGGGAACTCTCTGTTCATGACCTGACTCCAGTCCAGAGCATCTGCTGCAACTTGTCTTTGTTCTCCAGTGATGTCCCCTGTGACACGGCCAAACTGGCTCTGCTCACCTTGGCTGGTGGCTTCTCCCCTCCTGTCCACCAGATCTGTCCTCTTGTCCATTTTCCATGGACAGAGCAGAGAAGCTGCTGCCCTTGAAACCACTCAGTGGCTGAATTGCACAGAATATCCAGGCTCTGGTGTTTGCAGTGTGTGAACTGTGGATCCTCTCCTGCTGCTGCCTTTGTGTGCCTTGCAGAAGCCCTGCTCTGCTCCCAGTGTGCCAGAGGGGCTTTCCCCACTGCCACTTGCTCTTGTCAGCTGCTCTCTGCCAGCTGTTCTGTGTGTACCTGGAGTGCAGTCACACCAGGAGGGTCCCCCTGTGCACATCCCTGCTCACTCTGGCTTGCATTAACACAGAACTGCAATTCCAGGTCACTTCCCCAGCTGGGGATGACAGATGCTGTTGCAGAGTCAGCAAGGTTTTCCTTGCTTCAGATAACTTTTTTCCCCTTCTATTTTTATGTCAGCACTGCAAATTACATGAGTTTTTGGATCCTCTTTTCAAGGGGTTATTTCAAGGCAAATCTGAGATTAAACTTTGTATTGCTCAGATTGATTTTAGATAAGAGTCTGGCCCTTCTTAAACAGCTTCATCAGATGCAGAGCTATTCCTGCTTTCACTAGATGCATATGAAGGGCAGAGTTAGGAGCAGACCTGGGTCATGCTGGATTAGGTTAGTTCTGCYTCTGTGGCCTGAGAAGCCCTGCTCMAAAACTAATGGGTATGCYCACYTGWGCCAAATCCAGTTMATTTTCTGTCCTGAGTAGGTGTTGCTRCTKCCTGCCTRTGTTTTCATCAGCATTTTACCTGATTTTGTTGCTGTTGTATTTGCTTCATTGGTGATAAATTGARTRTTGGTRATTKGTGGTTTCCAGCTGAGAAGTTGTTTTGGTGAAGAGGTACAGTTTTGAAGAGTGGGTTAAAGGTGAGAGGGAAGAAATGTTCTTATTGCATGTTGTTATTTGGAGGCTGTGATGAAGGAAGCAAGCTGCAGAGAGACTTGGCTCCATATCTTCAAGGTGGATATCTGAATGACCTGAAAACAATGAGCAATAGTTATCWGAGTTAGCTCACAGTGTCTTTGCAGATGACAGCTGTGCTGGCAAGACAGGAATTGATTTAAATTCCTGAGTTCCMGCTCCTGCTCTCCTCCTTCCTTGACCCTAAGTAGCATTTTCTTACAGACTTTGATTTGCAGTCCTAACGAAACAGACTGCTGTGATCCCCAGTATCTTGCAAAGTGTTGGATTGCTGCTTTCYTTGGGATTTGTAAAATCCCCAGTGTGCCAGCAGATATGGGAAGATGCAGCCAGCTCCCTGAGGCTCTTTTCCTGTGAGCTGGGAGCAGCTGAAGGCCCACAGCCAGGCACTGGGGAGCAGGGGGAACAGAGATTTGGCTGGAATTTGGGTTACCCAGCTGGGGCCCCAAAAGTCTGGTATGTACATATCCACTGCTGGATGGATGGATTTTCCCATTTATGTTTTCCCTTTGCTGTGTAGTGGATGGAATGGGCACTGAATCATCCATGCAGTGTAGCAATGAGTGATTTATTCCTCCAGTTGTAATTTTCATCTTCAAGGCAGCCAAGAGTGTTGCTCCCATTTGACGTGTTCAATGATATATGAAAATTCCTGCTTTTGAGGCTAGCTCCTAGTAGGTAACTGCATGGAAAATTAATTGTCTTTCACCCTTTAGAATTTGTCTTTTCTCAGTCTGGATGAGCCTCACTAAAATGAGGAAGCTGTTTGGACTGCAGCCTTCTGTTGTTCCAGTTTTCTGAGCACCAAAAAAATACTTAAATTCTAAATCCCTGGATGTACATTAGTCTTTTTCTGTATGCTGCATGGGGTTCTCAAAATGCAAGGAAATTGCTCCTAATGCTAAATCATTTTARCATAGCTGCACACAGTTAAATTCAGTCTGAAGCACATTAATCCAAGCTAAGCAGTGTTTGTAAACATCAGTGCACATTCAGATTTTGTCATGTCACAATTTTTATATACAGAAGACCAGAGACTGTTCTCCCAGGTCTTGGAATTTAACCTGATTAGATGAACAGCAGATGGGGTGGGGACATGACACTGATAAGTCCCTGGACCCTGGCAAAGCCTTTTTTTTTCCTGTAAAGTAAAAACAGAAGCTCTGGTCTTCATGAAGAAGCTGTGCCTGTTGCCTTGACCTTAGTGGTATTTGACATTTGAATTTGAATTAAATTGAGGAGAATGAAATCTGGCTTTCACCAGCATTCTGGAGGTAACTTTCCCACTGCTCCATTTGGGATAAAGGTGAAAGTTGTGAAATTAGATCACTATACAATATTTTATGGCTAGCAGAATGGTGTGGGGTTTTTGTTGTTATTACATTAAATCAACAGACTTTTATTTTGATTTCTGTTCCATTTGCTGGAAAATGCCCTCCTTAATTTCTTGGTTTAGAGATGCTCTTTTCAAATKGAGATGTGGCTAGAGTTGAGGCTTTTAAAGCTGCTGGGAGCAGCTAAATAGAAATGGTTAACATTTTTTATGTCTTTCATGTTTGCTGAGAGCATCCTGAACATTTCCTGAACAAACATCGTGTTCATATTTGTTCCTTCTTGTTCCCCTCCACTTCTTCAGACTATTCCCATTCTTAGGTTGCTTGAGGCCCTCTTCAGCTTTAAGAGGAGCCCCAGACCATTGGAGTGGCTCCTTTTATAATTACCCAATTAACATTCACAACAGTGATACGAAGAACCTGTGTGAAATTATTTACTCCTTTATCTCCTTCCCCATCTGAACTAATACCCTTCTCCAGAGCCTTGCAGCTCCCACTGATGATCAGGGCATCTGCTGTTTTGYATCCTTGATGTTCCAGTTGTTGGCTCTCAGGCTTTCCAGGTAAACTGCAGATTTTGCCTTTGTGTRTTTGCAAGATAAAGGCTTTACTTATCAGGCTGTCTCTGCTCTGAGGAAGCTTTAATGTAAAAGTTGCTGTATAGCTGTCCTGTATTTTAAAACACTGGGAAAACAGATTATCAGCTATTTTCCTTGCTTTCTTGTGGGAAAAATCTTGCTCTGCATATTTCTGGAATGGCAGGAGTGGCCGTTGCTGTAATAGAGAAATAATAGCTTTGTATTTCCTGTCAGAGATGGAAGACAAACAAACAAAACTTTTTTTTGTCCCCAGTGAAAAGATTTTAATATTTTCCTACRTGGTCCATCTGGCCAAATGTCAGTTCTGGGAATTCTGTTTCATCTGCCTCAGCGTTTAGAGGTTCCCTCGTTCTGCTGATGGTCCTGCAGTGTGGTGGTTCCCAGGGCAGGGTGAGGAGGCACCTGTTGCTGTAGGTGGTACTCAGAAATGCCAAAAGAGTTGAGGAAGCCAGTCCAAAAAGCTGGGAATGTGCAGTGAGCAGGTGATGCTGAACCCAGAGCTCTCTGACTAGTGCCTGCCTTTCTTAGTGAGTCAGTAAGATTTGGGCCTAATGGCAAATGGGATGAAGATTATCAGGTTACTCATCTGGGCTTCCTACTTCTGACTGCCAGGGGACACTGGGTTTTGGCTCCCCATGTACTTTTATACAGCAGAGGAAGCAGAGTTATAAAGGGAATTATGTCTGTACATGACATGGTTATCTCCTGTAGCTGAATTTCAGGTCTGGGTCACCACTGGCATGAGTGGGGAATTCTGTGAATGATTATCACTGCCCAGAAATCAGTATTTTTACAGTGCCATGAGCTTGCAGAGAGACATTCTGTGCTATGAAGGATTTTTCTTCCAAGAGTGTGTGTAGTGAGATCCCAGCTACACAGATGAGGAATTTTGATTAATAGGGTGGGTTTTCCATCTGTTGGTGCAGTTTTTAACGTGAAGAAATACCTGGGCAGGTGACAGGCTGTGGGGAATGTTCCCTGGAGGAATGATCCAGCATTTGTGCTGAAGGTTTGGCTCTTCCTGCAGCTAGAACCTGGGGCTACCAGCTTACTACTCATGAAATGTGCAATGCATTTATTTTAGTTTTTTTCTTACTTCTCTGACTTCCATTGAAGCATTTATCTATTTCAAAGAGAACAGAAGAGCTTTTTATTCCATGTGTAGCATTCACCAGGGATATGAATCCTTGTTCCTGGATAGTAACTCCCAGTATAAAGAGTGAGTCGTCAGCTCCTGGTGAAATTCAGATTCTCTCCTTCTGCTCCATCTGTGAGTTCTGTCACTAGACAACAGCAGTGAGTGCTGCAGCAGACATTCCTGATTGGAATGTAGTCTTTAGATTAGCYTTGCTCATTGTAGGTGATTTACTGCCATCCACTCTGGCTGAGTGAAGTCCAGACTCTTTGCAGGCTCCTGTGTTGTGCCATTTAGTAATTAATGTAGTAAAAAGCATGAGAATAAATYCCTGCAGGTTGTGGCTGTGATATGGGATAAAAAGGACATGCAGTATTCATGAGKCAGGAGCAGAGGAATGCTGGTGGATCAGATGGGAATGATGAAGTGAACACTGTCTACAGCTTGCTTCCACATTGATTTGAAAAATAATTTTGAGATAAATGCATGCTGAATTTAATTTTTATTTGCTTTTAGACCGCTGTAATTTTTTATGCTACAATTAAGAAATGGGTTGAGAAACTTCAGTCTGTCTGCATAAGTCTGTAAAGCAGAAAGCTCTGTAAGTTCTCAGCAAATTTATATATCTACCACTATTCCTCAGCTACATGGAGAGGAGTTTAAGATTTATCACTGTGATGGTCTTAATTTAGGAGTACCTTTTGCCAAGGACCAGGATTCCAGCTGTTTTCAGGCTCTGGAGCTCTGATGCTCAGCAGGGGATGTCCACCTGCAGAATTTCACCTGGCTTGGTGATACTTACTCCTCAGAAAAAAAGCAAGAAAGGATGCTGAACCGTGTATTTTGAGGCTAGGGGCACTTAATTTGGCTTGGAGAATGTCCAGCCTTGTAATAGCTGTGCCAGCTCCTGCAATCAGGTGAGTTTGTGACAGCCTTGCTTTCATGGGATAGAAATGAAATGCAATMTTTCAGTCCTCATAACTGCAGGGAAGTGCTTTAAATGTGAATGGTGGCTTGGCCCCCCAAAAGGCAAGTAAAAATCCAGWGTGGGTTGTTGTAATTCAGATGCCTAATTTCTGTGCTTAATCATCATTTTGGGGGCCTGACTCACAGTTTTTAAGTGCTAGGGATTGCTATAGTGAGAATTACATATCAGCCTATAATTAGATGCGTTTTTTAATTAGGGARACTGCAACAGTGAAGGGAATAGGAGAAACAAAACCAATCTTCATAGGTCACATTATTGAACATTCTGTCTTGGCAGCCAGCAGGCATCTAGCAGAAACACWCTTGCTGGGCCTTATGGACAGAAAACATCTCCAGGTTTATGTGTGCCCAGCTGGATGAAGCAGTCAAAGTGCACGAGATATTTATTCTTTCTATCCTGTTTAGGGTGTGTTGCCTTTAATGTATCCAGAAGGGAGTGGCAGAGTGTGCTGTTGGAGCTTTCTGAGCCACAAATGCTAACAACCACCAAGAAGTTAAACCTATCAATAGAGAAATTGTGTGTTTTGACAGATCTGTTTAGAACAAGTGGAAAAGACTTATTTAGTGTAATTCAGTAAATGCTAATGGGTCCAGATATGAGAACATGTTTATTTTTGCCTTGGGTCTTGGATGCTTCCATTTAAAGAAACCAAACAAACWGTTTTGTGCTTACTAACAGGTCATTGCTACTGAAAGTCCAGTACTAAGAGGGTTGAGTTTGTTGTTTTTCCCCACCTAATCTGTGGGAAAATGTGGAGCTGGTCTTACAGATTTAGTACAAATTCTGTTTTCTCATCTGCTGCAGAACAGCAGATCTGCTTMAGGGAGAAAAGCAAAGTTCCCTCTGCTGGTGTGGAGGGAAATGGGCTGTGGGGGTTCCAGTGGGGTGTGGGCTCTCTCTGTGCCATAACCAGGAGAACATGTGCAGTGTGCTGTCACTTGGTATCAGGGGTCAGCCTAGATGGGTGTGAGGTTGCTTAGCTTTCTTCCCCAAAGAACTTTCAGCTTAATCATTTGGTTTCAGGTGGTGTGGCTGGTGAGAATCTTACTCCTTTCCATTGAAGACTGATAACTTGTTTTGCCTTAGAGAAATTAAAAAGAGAGTCCTGAGAAGAAAGTTGTTTCCACTCAAGGATTGCTGCCAGTGTGCAGGTATTTCTCAAAAACCTGSATAACTGATGAGAACAGATCAGCTTTAAACAAGGTAAAGGAAGAAATAGCCAGGCACTGACATTTCATCATCACCTTTTTGGGTCTAAAGTGAATGGGCTGAATGTATTGCAGAGGAACATCTCCCAGACCACACTGGATGAGTGATTGAGCTCATAAACATGATTTTAAAAGTATTTTGAAACCAACTTTCAGGCAATATTCCTGTCTTAAGATTGCAGGATTCCTGCCTCGTTGCAGGACTAAGTAGGTTGAATGATTTATTTAGTGAGTTTTTACTTTCATCCCCATACTGAGTAGACATCTTGGATAAATTTCTTGAAGGATGTTTGGGATTTTTGCTTACTCTTTTTAGCAGCAGCTTTTAAATGTTGATATTATAAAAGACCATAGGCCTTCAGAAGATTAATTCACAGTGAAAAGGGTYCTCTGGGCTTCTGCTTTCCCTGATATGGCTCCTCTGAAAAGAGGAKTGGGGAGGAACCCCTGGGATTTGTTCCGTCCTTTCCCTGGTGCTGCCCTTGCATCCCTCCCTGCCTGGAGGTGCTGGCTGTGCCTGCTGTCCCTTGGGAGTTTACAGGTGACATTACAGACATGCCAGCTCCAGAATGCCCTGCTGTTTTGGAAAAGGATTTGCCTTAATGCTTTGGATCATTTCCAGAACTTCCTCAGCTGTCACCAGCCGCTCTTCCCACTTCAAAGAGTAATGTGTTCTGTAAATAGTGGTGCAAATTAGGYTCTGGTTGTGTCCCAGATCCCTCAGCTTCTCTCATCCCTGGTGACAGGACTGCAGAGTGAGAGGCAGCAGGTGCTGCCCCAGTGTCCAGCCTGGCCAGGGCAGGGGACACAGCTCTGCCAGCATTTAGCCTTGTCCTGCTTGCTGGCTGCTCTCAGGAGCATGGGGCCCTCCTTCATGTGTTCTTATYCTTACTTAAAAGCTGAGTTTTCTCTTGGGAAAAGTGTCAGAATGCTCTTGTCAGCTGAAAGGATTGCAGAGGGGAATGCTCCAGAAGGAGAGAAAATGCCCTTGGAGGGAAGCTGGTGAGATGGAGAAGCCTTGGGAGGTTGGAAGGAGAGTGGAAGATTGCTAAGGCTTAACACAGTAGAGACAAGGAGTTTGTAGCAGCAGGGRCACAGAAGAAGAAGAAACATGAAAAGCAGAGAATAAAATAAAGAAACATTTATGTTTAAGCAGAATAGCAGAGGAAGACCATAGTTAGGAAATTGGAGAACAAGTATGTGGCTAAATCAGCAAAGCAATCAATTAGRGGTAAAACATTCAGTGAAGTGGACAATTTAAGGACCTCTCAGTTGGTTCAGCCAGATAACCCAAGGAAGTAACAATTAATTAAAACTGCGTGAGGTAAATTATAAATTCAGTGAAGAAGCTTGAGTATCAGATGGAAGCAGATCACTTGAGTAAATTGAGGGCTCAGTTTCAATGACCAGAGGTATAAGAGAGGCTATGAAACCATAATTGGAGAGGGCATTTTCATGCCACAAGGCAGGAGAATCATTTTGCTCTAGAGATGACTGTTGAAGTGGTGAGATTTGGAAGTGGAGTGATGAAATCTGTGGAGTACAGCCCACTCACTGCAGCTATCTCTGGTACCTGTCCTACTTAAGAGCTGTGGTAGGGAAAATGTCCATATGGTTAGCAAAAAGACAGGAAAACAACATTTGTTGCTCTGTTTTTTTCATTCTCTGGTTGCATTTTGCCAACTAGACAGTCCACAGGCTTGACATATGGTGGGCTTTGTGTTTGCTGAGGGTTAGATTGCCCTTTGGGGCACAAACTGCTCAGGCTGAGGGATGATGGGTTACAGCAGGCAGTTATTTGACTTCTCATCTCTCAAACTGGGGTTGGTTACTATGGTTTTGGGGTGAGACTTTGAAACAAAGGCATGCTTTGTTCTGTCTGGATGCCATCCATAGCATTTCTGATGAGATGACTTCTCACTGTGTGCTCTAGTAGGATCATACRCATCGCTGGCATTAAATGTGTGCATACAAAATGTGTATTTAGAAAGAACTCCAGGCTTCACTGTTGGCTGTTGTGGGGATATTCAGCTACTTCAGAACTCCCTGGCCACTTGCACTTGGCCAGTTCTGGTTCCAGGSTTTGGAGCAGCTCTGGGAAGGTGAGGGATTTGTGGGGGTGGACATGGATCTTCTACACTTCTGGTTGTCAGATGCCAGCATCTTCTCCAGAGTGATCCTGCTGTGTGGGAGGCAGAGTGCAAAGCAGGGAAATTCTGGGTCTTGGGAGTTGTCTTTCTCTCTCTCCTGCAGCATTTCCATCCATGCAGCTTCTGCCCCAGATTTGCCTTCTTCCCAGTGGTTGTAGGAATCCTGTGGGGATCTGCAGGAGATCTGAGAGGGSTGTGCAGTATAAATCAGCTGATGGTGGCCTWCTATTGCAGTGCATAAAAATGTCTTTAGTAGGACTGATTTTAGGTCCTTTTAGTTATTTYCCTATCTCTGTCAAGGCCTGGCACCAAATGCTGCAGAGAAAGTCTTGCAATAAATGCAGCAGTAGTATGATCTCCCAAATAAATCAGTGACTCAGGTTCTTAGCATTTTGAGACTTCATTTAGCCTTCACTAACTCGGTTTAACACCTCATTCCAAATTACTGTTGTTACTTACAACAACCTTTCATGTTCTTGGTGCTTACATAAACAATCCATTCCTTCTTAACCTTCATTATGCTTAATTAAGGAAGTGCAGGTGCTCTTGGAATGGTTAGTTCTTAAATATATTTGTCTTATTCTTAGATTGCTGCTTAATCACTTTTAAAAAGTGTATTTCTTCTTTGGCTCATACTCCCTTTTTCTACTAATTTGTTTTTTTAATCTGGTGGATTTTTAGATTGTGACATTGTACCAGAAAACAAAATGTCACCATGCTGTTGAAAACCAMACAGCTCATTTTCAACCCTGTAGTAAACAGTTTAATTTCTATGGAAACTGAACTATTGCTCTCTAAAATTGTTCAGTTTTGCTTCTGAAATGATCTTTTTTTTTTTTTTAATAATTCACTGCTTAAGTTTCTTGAAAWGAGTAGCAGAGACCAACTGGCTGTGATTCAGTAGAGCTCTGGAACGTGTCATGCATTCTTGAGCTGCAAGGTGAATTTTCAAGATGAATTTGAGACCTAAAAAGGTGGCACTTGGGCTGCCCACTTGGTGGGTGCTCTCAAATCAGCTCTATCAGGCCAGGGAGCTGAGGTTCAGAGAACAAAGCATGTGGGGTTAACTTTTGTGTTAACATCCTGTAGGTATGAACGTGGGAGTCTTCTCGTGCAGGTCAAGAACCTGACATTTGYTTTCCTGATAGAGCACATGTTTTATTTTTACTCAGTAGCAGGAAGGAAAACCACAGATTCAGTCAGTTCATTGTGGGCTAAGTGCAATGCTGCTCCAAGAAGCTGAGGACAAAGGGGTCAGAAAGAGAGAATCCCTGGGTGGGCCATCTCCTGGGGCCAGGCACTGTGGGATTCTTGTTTCCAACACATAAATTCCACAATGTTCCCATAGGATTGTGAGCTACTTCCAGYCCAAACTGACAAGTTCAGGATCAATCAATAAATGGGAGAATCTGCCACCTTTCCTTCCTTCCTAACTCCCCTCAGGATCCTGARTGCAGTGGTTTTATTGATTATGGATCCCCAGTCAGGGCTTTCTTGTTAGGGAGTAGTAGATCCAGCTGTGAGCTGACCTGTGCCAGAAATGATCCCTGGCACACTCCAGACATCTCCCAGGTTGCTGGCATCTCTCTGTGTTGCCCTTCCTGTGGGTGTCAGGGAGATAGGTACAAGTCTCCTAGTGGACCCCAGAGTTTGTGATCCAGGGATTTCCTTGAGTCTTTTAAAGGAGATTTCAGCACTAYGCCTCATGCTCTGGGAACGGAGGATGTGGATTCCTGGGTAAAAGTAAACTCAGGTTGGATGCACTAGCCTGAGAGACTGCATGGCTGTGAGTTTCCTGTCTTGTGTGACAGAGCTGGTTTAGAAATTCCTCCCTCAGATCTTTTCAGAACCTAGCTGAAGTATTTTTAATATTCAGATTTCTTTGGATTACGGGTAGTCTGTGAAAACTGGAGCATGGCAGCAAATTAAATTTAGGAATTCGACAGTGCTTCAACCCAAAATAGTTCCCTGTGATAAGTGTGGCTGTATATGTCAAACTCTTCAGGCTTGGCTTTTATTTAGAATTTCGTAGTGTAGCAGTATATATAACTCCTGCAGGCATTTCAAGGTGGCATGTTTGGTTTTGTTGTAGTATGCCAGGCAGCTCCCTGAGCAGCAGCAGATCCCTGTTTACTACCTTTACTCCAATGSATCCTGTGATTTCTCTCAGAATAAAGAAGTCTATAAAGAGCAGGAAGCTCAGTCACAAAGAGGAGGGGAAAGGAAAACTCCAGGCTTGGTTTCTGCCAGGAACGTTTCCTGTAGCTGCTCTGCAGCACTTGGAAGGCCAGGCTTCCCCAGAGCCAGCCCCTGRTGCCTGTGCAGGGGAGATGGGATTGTGTGGCTGGGGACAGGTCTGACAGATGGCACAGGCAGGAGAGGTGGATGGGAGGGAAAACATCTTGGCAAGGTGGGTGGGAGTCACAGCACACAGTGAGTGATCTCTGTAGTTTGTGTTTGACAGGCTTTTAGGAATTCTGATCTCACAGGGAGTGTTAGCTTGGTAAAGGCCACCAGATTGGGCAGAGGGGGAAGTGGGATAAATGACATTTTCTGCCAGGGCCTCAGGCCTACAAGAGCTCAGTCCATAAATCATGTTTATCCCCTAGGAAGCTGTTTGATTGCTCTGGGTAATGGGGTTTGTGCSTTCCTGGTTTATTCCCAGCAGCACAGAGCACAGCACAGCAAACTGCTTAGACTGGGATAGACTCCAGCATGCTTCCTGTCTCAAGCTCACCTCTTCTTTTTCACTGCCAGCTCTCTGTTTTCTACTTCTGCTTCTTCTTCTGTGCCTGTGCAGGAAACCTCCCCACCCCAGAACCACTCAACATTGTGCTGTGTTGTGAAACTGTTGGTAGTGAGTGCTGCCAAATGTCATTTTCTAAATGATGATGGCAAACCAGCATGCAGTGGGTTGGAAGTTGTAAACGTGATGACTTTGATGGCTGGAGGTGTTTGGATTATATAATATATAATGTATCCTATATAAGGACTGTTTCAGGGGCCCTGACAAGCTGTGGTGGTGCCTGTGAACTTCTGGGAGCTTTGGAAACTCTGCTTTCAGCTCCACGTGAATATTTGTAGTGAAAGCCAGGTTTATGTTYCTTGATTACACTGGAAAATKCTTYCTTGTGGGTTGGGRGAAGTTCTGCCAGCTCTTTTTAGGGTCTGGAGTAGCTCAGATGATAAGCCTCTGCTTGTCCTTTGGAAGCAGCTGTTAAGTAATAAAAATGTGGATTATGTGTTTAGATGAAACAAGGAGTGCGCCAATCCCCACTGCTGAAGTGTGACCCAGGAAATTCCCCGTGTTTTMTCCACCCTGGAATCCAAGTGGATGTTGGTGGTGAGCAGGGGTCGGTGCTGTGGCTCTGTCCAGAGGGACTTGGCTCAGGTTAGGTGGCCAGGGAAGGAGTGGAGTCACTCAGAAATAAGATAATGTGGGAGGAAACTTAGAAAATATCTCCTGGACCCTTCCCCACCTCCTGACTCCTGAGGTTTCTTTGCTGTAGTGAGCACTGGGCAGACAGGAGGTTTGAGAATGCTTTAAGTAATCTCAAGAGGCATTTTACAGAGTTGTTAGTAAGTTGGCAGCACTGTTGAGACCAAATGGCAAAAGATTGCTTCTGCATCAGCATTTTGTCCTTTCTGGTGTGGTGCTAGCAGGGGTAAGGCAGTGTTTGTTACTGAGRTATGTTCAGAAAGGAAAAAAAAATCACTTTCCTGAGTGCAAAATGGAGCTTTSACCATCTCAAATCAATTAACACAACACACAGCTGCCACTCAGCCACTGGGGATGGAAGTGGGAGAGTAGCAAAAAGAAATCCTGTGATCCAGCATTTGCTTCTGCTTTTGTTTCATCATAACAGAGTCCCTGATGGTCATCAATAAACTTGATTTTTGGGTTTCACTGGGAAAGAAAGGTRTGAAGAGAGGGTATATGGCCTCTTGTTCGTGGAACAGGTGTCTGCAGGTGATTTGTGAAGCTCAGCTGATCTGCCCTGTAAGAACAGACTCATTTCAGCCCAGAGCTGGTGAGATCTTAGCTCATYTCAGTAAGTCTGTAAAGAGCAAAATAATTCAACTGTGATGGAGTTCAATATGAGTGCAAGATGCCTACAATTGAATGTTTTTTTTTCTGTGGTTTTATCAAAAGAGACTTAAAAAGACTTGGAATTGGAGTTTCTAATAAAAAGAGGTTCCAATTTGGATATGTCTTTCCTTAATTTTAATCTATTTAGATCCTCCAGCAAAGAGTTTGCATCAATAGAGCTGGTTTTATAGCAGYTAGCACTCAGGCAAGGCTTAAAACACATTAGCAAAATCTCAAAAATCCAGCTTTTACCTGCAGACAGAGGAATTGCAAGTTGAAGGTGTGTTTCAGATAAAGGACTGTTTTAATCTGTGCTAACTTTACCATTCTTGTTTATCTGCTAGAAGCCATCTGCCAGCACACACAGAAGGACCACTGAGYTCAGTTCAGAAATGTCTCTGCCTCCTCAGCCAAAGGATGGTCAGCTGTTTGCAGAAGTGATGCTGGTGGTTGAGGCAGCTAGGGCTGTAAGTGAAGTCCAGTGTCAGTGCTTGGTGATGCATTAAATCCTGGCTTTCACCCAAAACCACACTATTACAGCTTAACTGGTGGATAATTCTGGGTGCACAGAAGCAACAAAGAGCACGCTGTTTTGTCAGTGTCCATTTCAAGGAAGCCAAAGCAAGGCATTATTTGGCATTTATGGATTATTTCCCCCTTTTCAGTCAGTAGGAAATGTGATAYAACTGGAACCTCAAATCATAACCCACTCACTTCCAGAAATTTCTCTCACTGGCAGATTTCATCCAAATTAAACAGAGTAATAGAAGWCTTAAGGGTAGTGAGTTCTTACCAGTTTAATGAAAAACTGGATGAAAGAGAGAGGTCAAGACCAAGGTTTCCTATTTTGTCTGGCCTCCTRTTTGGCTGATCAGCTCATTCTGCTGGCTGGTTGGCATCAGATGGATGCTTCCCAACCAGGCAGAATTCCACCTCCTAAACAATTGATAGCTGTGAGAYGTGGGAAGCAGTTTCTGAGAAATGAGAGCAACAAGTTTCTCTTCAAAAACTGGGTTTCCTTCAGTCTATTCCTTCAGATTCATTATCTTTGATGGGTTACAACTTTCCTCCAGATGTGCACCTTCATATGCCTTTGAAAATACCTTGGTTTTCCATGCCTTTTCCTGTGATGCTTTTACATATTCTTGTTTCTGTCATATGTATAGGCAATGGCTCTCAGGTTCCCTACTTTTTTTTGCATCAAAAACCCACTTGGAATGACAAGTGCAAGAGTGTTGCTTCCCTCTTCATTTCTGTTGTCTCAGCTTTTAGGAAATCTGTGTAATGAATGACTGAATTTTTTTTCTTTCTGTCTAGTTCACCTTCTATCAAGGGCCATGACTGATCTGATGAAATTAGTGAAAAGCACTCCATGGGCTTCTGTGGATTGGAGCAGGGGGGCACTTTGGCAAGGAGCATTACTTACAGGGCTTTTCTCTGGGCTGCAGAAGCAGGTGCAGAAGTCGCTGTGGTGTGATAATTGACTGCTTAGATCCAGGTGGGACCYATCAGCACTTTGAATAGTGCAAGCTCAAATGTAAGATTAGAGCTGCTCAATTAATTTTTAGTGAATCTCCTTCTGGAAGAAAACAGCCACCCTGTGCCCTTGTTGAGGCCAGGTATTTCTCTGTGCTTGTGGTGGCAGGAAGCAAGCAGCAATTTCATTGGAAGGGATGAGGGAAGTGGTGGGAACAGCTRATTTTTCCCTCCTGCAGCAGCAGCTCATGTCATATAACTTTGTGTCTCAGCTGATGGTTCTGCTGTTTTGCAAGACAGCTGTTCATTAATTTCACCTCATATCTGTGAAAACTGCTCTCCTCCTGCCAGGTTTATAAGATTAAAAAAAAAAAGGATAGCACATGTAGCAATTAATCTCCTCCCCTGCCCTGCTCCCCCTTTGCTTCTGAATTCTCTCTGACAAAATCAGTGCAGCTGTTCCATTTAATCYTTCTGACATTGTGAGGGAGGTGTGGGCAGAGATGAAAAGCCCTCAGATGGGGCTGCTGGCAAACAGGATGCTTCCATGGGATGCTGTGGACAAGCAGAAGAGCTGCAGTCCCTTTGTCACAGCTCACCTTTGCTGCAGAAGCCTCCATTGACTCCCTGGGATGTGGAGCAGCACGCCTGGCTTCCTGGGCTGGAGTAAAGCTGCCAGGTGTAGGTGTGTTTATCTAACAGTCATTCCTTTATGCTCATTAGAGAGGAGGTGGATGTTCGGTCTGAGATGAAGCCCATCCTAAAAGGTGTGGTCTCTATGAGGAAGGCATGGAGTGGCCTCAATTTGCRTTTCAAAAACTGTCAATGAGATGAGCGCTGTGTCTTCTGTGACACAGTTGATTTTAGGGGCTGCTGCTGGTGGCATTAGCAAAGCAAAGGTGCAGTGGCACTGGATTTCAGCATTGTGTGAGGTTTCTGTGAGCTCATGTGAGCTCAGGTTCCTCACTTCTCACTGGGAATGTGGCTGCTCATTGCAGTGCCCAAATCACTGCTGCTTTCTTTCCTGGATGTGGTTGGGAGCAGTTCAGACAGCTCAGAGACATCCTGAAAATCCAGTRGATTTCACTGCATGAATAATTTGGATCTCTTTGCTATTGCTAGTCACAATTTGCGGTGGCTTCCTTATAATACAGCTCTTTTACAATCTGATATGAGAGCCTTAAAAAACCTTCTGACCAAGTCCTAGAATTCATTCTCTATAATTCATACCTTATAATTTGGATTTCAAAGCTTGCAAGCAGGCTYTGTGCATAGGAATTTGAGACAAGTTTGCACAAATCAAAATGTGTTYCTCTGAAAGGAAGGGAACAATTCTGTGCTGCAGTTGCTTTTCAGATCAAAGCTGCTCCATATTTCAGTAAAAGAATTGGCAGGAGGAAAGGTAAGCTAAAAGCTTGTCAGGTCATCTGGTACTTTTATTCACTCAGTTACAGAATCACAGAATGGCCTGGGCTGGAACAAACCTTAAAGATCATCTCATTCTACTCCCCTGCCATAAGCAGGAGCACTTTCCACTATCCCAGGTTGCTCAGAGCCCCATCCAACCTGGCCTTGGGCACTTCCAAGGATTTTGGCCTCATCTGTATTTCTCCAATCTAAATGTGCCTAAATATACAATCAAAATCCAATCCCCTATTTTCTATGACAATTTGAATGTGTCTGGAAGAAAAATGTGTCACTTGTATATTAAAAACAAAAACTAGAGTTAAATGAGATCAATCAGAGATTAGGATGAGGTGCTGTGATGACTGACAGCTCACATTTTACCTTCTGGAAGGCAGCAGGGTTTGTTTGTTCAAGGCCAAGGCAGCAAGGATAGGGTAACCATGCCATCCCACAGGATGAAAAAACAGTTCTGTATTTCTTCTGCAGTCTGAGAAATAGAACTGTGAACTCTGCTGCGTGGGTGGCACCAGATCAGTGATTTTAAAATAGGTAATGAAAACCCAAATATTCTCTGGGTAAATCAAAGTAGGTAGTGAAAACTGTATTTGTGGGTTAAATGAAATACTTTGTTTCCCTTTTGGGCACCTCAAAATAAGTCTGGAAAAAATTCTAAGGAGATTCTGATCATGCAGAAAAGATGCAAGTTCTTAATTTCATCATTTCCTCCCCAACTATTAATTTGTCAATTTGTAGCAAATTACYATTAATTTATAGTTTAATGTCTGTCTTTAAGAAGTTACAGCAGCTCTGTTGCTAAGCTAATGGAAATGGTGCTCAAGCTCTTTCCTTTTGTGCAGGTTGCAGTGCCAGGCATGATTTAATCTGCAGCCTTTTTATTGTCCTGATAACTTTCCTCTCTTGAAGAAGYTGGGGAAATACTRCATGACCGTTACAAAGTCCAGACACCAGAAACTGCTGCAGGTGGCACTGAAACAGGCGGAAAGTTTCACATCAAGAAACAATATAGTAATAAATGCGAGGAAGAAAATGGTCTTGGACTTCAGTCTTTGTTAAATCCTGCCGTATTGCAGAGACCTTCTTCAAGCTAATCCCCAGTTACAAGTWTTGGATTGAGCTTTCTAGGAAAAGAGAATTTGAGGAAAGAGAAATTCARTGTGTGTGACCAAACCCAACAATGTTTGCACAGAATATTCAGAAGCCAAATGCCAAGTGCAGCTCCARGCTCACTGATGGCAGCAGAACCAGTGATTTTACTGTCATTGAATGGCTTTGTTGGGCCATAAAACCTCCAGACTGYCAGCTTGGAGCAGGAAATGGCCACAAGTGGAGCCATTATGTGATGTTTGAGAGGGCTCTCTGACAGCTGCAGGCATTGGCTGCTSCCCACTCTGGGAGATGGGAGGTCAGCTTAGATTTTTTTGTCTGCTCTAGAATGGCATGGGATGCCTGAGTAMTGAGAGGTCACTTTGTCCCTGTAGTTGACCCTAGAAATAATATTTCCAGGCTTTATTTAGAATGAAATATTTAGGGGTGGATCTTGAAGAAGAGAGAATAGCCATAGGAATTATGGGAAGAGTAAAGAGCTTTGCTCATAGCAGGAAATTCAGGAAACTCTTAACCTTTGTGCTCATCGGAGGGGAGGTTGAAATTTCAGCAGCCTCCTTTRAGGATCTCTTAAAAGAGGGAGGAAAAATAGTTTAAAAATCAGCCAAAACCTGAAGTGCCAAAAAATCAGACTCTGAACAGGGTCATTAAAGACAATATATTATTAAGCAGTGATTTTGGTTTCTCCCCTGCCACCAAAGCTTCTTGCAAAAACATGGGAATGTGTTATTCTCATGGGAACATTTCACCAAAGACAAAATGAGGAGGATTTCAGGATTAGATTTTGAGACTGTTAGAGATCTCTGAACCCAGATGTGTTCCAGAGCCACCATGGATATAAAAATCCCTGAAGTATTTCCAGTARGGGATGCAGATACTGGGAAATGGGTGTGGATTTAGCTGAGACATGAGGCATCAGCAGGAGGGTGATGTGAAGCCTTTCCTTGATGGTTGTAGCTAAAGCCATTGGTGTTCTTGGAATGGGAATTGCTGTGTCCTGCTCAGAGGGAGAGAAACCAGCTCTGTAACAGCCACTTCCAGAATTACAGACCTGCCCAGGTGGGGAGGGGCCTCAGATCATCTCCTCTGCCAGCCTTTTGTGGGAATAGAACCTGGGAGGGAATGTGCAGCAGCTTGTCCTGTTGTGTCTTGARGATCTCCAGCCTTGKGGACTCTACCACATTCTTAGGGAARTTGTTGCTGGGAACTTTCTGTTACTTCTTGAAGTGTGTCTGAAAAATAATACTCATTTGCAGAGAATTGAGAACTTATGGCAAAATCAATTTTTAATATGGAAAAATTATGTGGTTTTTTTCAAATACCAATTTTTAGAGATGAAAAGTAGCAGTGAAACTTCAAAAAATGCTAAAACTTAAATTTCTATGAATAACTTTATTGTTTTGAATAAAATCTCCTCTCTTGCAGAGGAGAACAGCTATATCAAGCATTTTAATAGTCACTGATAATTGATGTTTTTCTGCTTACAGCTCCTGTGCAGACACTGGAAATGGTTCCAGTCTCTTTAGGATTGCTTTTCAAATATATGAGGAATGTATATGATAAAATATAAAAACATAAAACTACACTCTGATGGTGGAATTCTGCAATGTGTGTTTTACRTACATCTGTGAGTGTCACCCTTCCTCGTGCCACGTAGGCTTTGGGAAGACAGGATATTGTGGACCTTTAGAGCTTTTCATCATTCTGCATTTTAGGCTATGAATTGCTGAGTTTGCTGTGGCACAGAATTTTCAGGAGAACCTTCAACCACCTCACCAACTCTCCAGTTTGAGCCAGGCTGGGTAGTGTTTTTGGGAAATGAAGGAGTCAGAGGATATGGAGTTTCAGCAGGACACTCACAAGTACAGCCACTCTATATATATCCATCACACTGGGGTGACTCAAGCTGGCCTTCAGTGAGGCAGCAGGCTCTGATCCTRCTGGGAATGTGGCACAAGGACATCCAGTAACTGAAGAGAGGTGCCACAGTTTCCATACAGAAGTGTGGGGCTTTAGGAGGCCTGCTCTTCATAAATTACTGAATTTGGTACTGATATTTCTGTACCTTGGATCACATTTTCACAGGAGCTTTTTCTATGTTGGAGACACAGTTTTTTTACCCATTAAAATGGGCTGTATAGGACGGAGTTTCTGTGTCAATCTGAATGAAAATTTAGATTTTTTTTTTCCTATTTTCTGAAATAAAAGCAGGTTTTCTGGCTCTTCTGGAAGTAAAAAACAGTCTCATGGTTCATCTGCTTGCTGGGGACTGTGGCTTTAAAGCACCTGAGAGTAGCAGGAGCACAGATGTGAGGGGTGATGATTAACAAAGCTGTGACAAGGCTCCAATTAATACAAGTTGCTCTTTTGTTCCCTTCTCTAGGAAGCTGCTGGAAGAATGCTGTGACCCTGGGCAGCTCTTTGCTATGACAAAGATGAATTCCCCCATGGGAAAGAACCTCTGGTTTGACGGGGAGTTTTTATATTCTGTCACAATTGACAATGCAACTTACTCTCTCTTCCCACAGGTTAGTAACCATGTTTTATTTTCATTTTAAGTATTAAAATACTAAATGGTAACATGATACAAATGAATATAAATAGGCTGAAGGGTCATCAAGAAATTTTATCTTCATTTCTCAATGCCAAACAGCATCTGCTTTTTTGCTTCCATATTCTGAAAATTTTGGTTGTGTGGATGTTAACACTTCCCTGGCTGCTTTTTGGGATGTACACAGGGATGAAATTGGGTCACCTGTCTTGATTTTTTAAATGTTAATTCTGGCTATTTGAAGAGGGTGATTCAGTCATTGGATCACAGTCACTGTGAGCCTCATCCCTCACCTACAACTGCTTCAGTTCAGGTCTGTGTGGCCAAGATGGGACAGTGCTTTGTGTGAAGGTGTCTCAAGTTCCAGGTTAATGAACTTCACAGGTGGAAAACAGCATAAGCCCAAAAAGAGAAGCCAGCAGCTTGGCTTTGTKGATTCTTGCTGTGTTTTTGAATGCTGGAAGTGGTTGGTTATTGATGTCTGTCAAAGGTGCTTTGGGTTCAGTGCAGGGTTTTTGGGAGCTGGCAATYTGTAATACTGATCTAGGCTGCTTCTGGTGTTTGTAATTAATACTGATATTAAATAGTGAGGTTGTTACATTGAATTTTGTATGTTGAGTACTAATATTTCATGTGGCTACACATTTGAAGAAAGCCAAACTTCTGGCTTTATGAATTAATTTACCTGCTACTTTAATCTGTCAAAATCAAGATATAGGGCTTTTATTCAGCCTCCCAGTGCTGAGTCACACAGGGCTTCTCATTTGTTGCTGTTTCTTTTAAATGTGTAGCAGAGTTCTTACCTGTTAACTTAATCCTGCAAATAAAACATCAAATAAATTTTAGGGTTTTTTTAAAGTAGTTTTTAAATCTCAAAACCAGAGTTATTACTTTGAATTAATTTTTTTAATGGAGAAGGAGTGAGGGGAAGGGCAGAGGAGATGGGAGCAGCCCCTGTGTGTGCTGACATGACCCAGAGGAGCTCTGTTACAGCTGTGTCTTGCTCAGGATGCCAGGCCCTCTTGTCCCTGTTGCTGTGATGGAGCTGTGCCTCCCCCAGCCTGCCCCTTGCTGCTGTGTCCCAGCAAACAGGCAGATGCTGAAACCTGCCTGGCAAGGGGATTTTTCCCTGCAGTACAGCTGGAAAGGGGGTTCCCAGCTGAACTGAACTTCTGGAGGCTGACAGGAAGTTGGTGATGTGTTSCAGGGCAGTGACTCCAAGTTTGTGCTGTGCTCGTTATTGGAGAGAACKGGAACCCTTGGCAGAGCTGTGAACTTTGTACCACACATACTGGCAGCAGGTGCTCAGTGTGTTTGTCTTTTCCAAGGAAAGCCCCACCTGGGCTGGCAGGGGGAGGTCACTGCTTTGTGATGGATTTGGGAGGTCAGATTTGGCTTGCTGGTTTTTTGGTTTTTTTTAAATGCAAACCTAGCACTCTGCTTGGCCACTGTGGTGACCTGGCTCACAGCACAGAGCAGTGCTGGGTGTGCTCCTTCACAGAGGTTACAGAGAAACCACAGTCTGGGCAACTCCACTGGTTCCCTGGATCCTCAGACCTGTCCTTAAAGTTGGTCAGATCAACAGTAAAGGCTTGGGAGGTCCTGAAGAGAGAAACTCCTGGGGGACAACACGAGCAAAGCAGCTGGGACTTCAGTGTCCTTAGGCWTGGTGGTGGAAAAGGGGAATTTTCGTCATGTTCCAAGCCAGGAATGCTGTCCCTTTAGTGAGGTGATGGGCAGTTTGTTTCTGACAAGTGCTGCACACCACTGCTCCTCCTTTCCTTGCTCCACTGCCTCTCATTTGCTGTGTTATTCCTGTGCATTTTGCCCAGAGGAATTTTGTAGTCCTTTATCCTAAAAGCTGAGGAGGATTTATTTGCAGTAAATTTTTAAATGCATTTTTCTACTTCTCTCTTTGTTTCAAGAGAAGTACTTGCCTGAATTTTTCAGGCTCCTACTTTGAAGAATGGTGTCTATTATTAACTTCGTTGCAAGCAATTTTCCTGAAGAGGAATATTCCTTTCAAAAGTCCCCAGAAGCTGAAAACAACTCACAAAGTATGGTTAATACTCTGAAATGCCATGGGGATATAACAGGAATGTAAAGGGCTGCAGCTATGTTGATATAATCAATAAAATATTTCCTCTGGAATAAATAAAAATGTCTCCATCCACATTGCTAGGCTTGAGCAATTTGGTGATTGCAGAAGATTTCTCAGTCCTGAACCAGTGGCAAACTTGCAGGTTAATGTAACTCAGAACTAAATAGGGAGCTTGCTGTATTTCATGTTGTACAAAAACAAATCTGTCCAAAACTAACATGTAAAATATCACTTATTTCTGAATGTGAGCAGTACAAAATCGAGTAGTTTTTCTTCTGAGCAGTCTGGAGATAAAATTCTTACAGCTGGGTCAACATTTTCTGACAGAGTGCTTTTCCACTGAAAATGCTATTTCATGAAAATATAAATTTAGTGTCAGTTCATTAGTTTTTCAATTTTTCTTTGAAGTGAAAAGGTTAGAAGGTTTTGGTGGTGTTACGACATTCCATTTTAACTTTTTTAATATAATACTTTAGCTGTTGAGGTTTCTTTTTATCAGCTCTATGGCTGCCTCTTTCTTCCTCAGACTTCGAGTGATTATATTGCTCCTTTTATTTTTCAAGTTTTTGACCCACCAAGGGAGAAATTTGCAAAAGAGAAAAAAGCTTTTATGTGGAAATAGTCACCCAGCACTCCATTTCAGTTTATGAGGACAGAATTTGGTGTTGCAGAGCTCTGCATGAGCCAGTAATTCCAGATGCTGGAAGTAGCTCCTCTTAGTCTGTCCCTCTGTGTCACTTTTACCCCTTGATTTGGAGAATGACAACTTGTGGAAGCAGAACTGAGATCTTGCACTGACTCAACCATGACCAGCATTTCCCAGCCTTCACCCTGTGACTGGAATGGGACASACCAGGCTCCCACAGATCCCTGCAGGTATTTTTAGCTGCTCTGAGTAAGCAGGATGCAGCCACATGAGTAGCTGGGATGTAACTCAAAACCTCCTGAGGCGAACGTGAATTGGTGTCGCTTATTGGACTCCAGTAATTCAGAGGGCTTTCCTGAATTCTCCAAGATGAAGTTCACTTTATTGATCTCTCATGTTATAGCACAGTTTGTGCAGAGTTACATGATTGGATAACAAGATCAACACCTCTCTGACTCCACTGGGTAAAGCAGAAAACACCAAACACCAGGTGCAAGGTTATTGTTCTAAGAACATGGAAATTGTTTACAAAAGACACTTCTGGGAACAAAGTCTCAAGGGCTTTGCCCTGAGACAAGCACTACTAACAACAAGCTGCTAACAAGCTTAAAATTTCTAAAACCCAGAGAAATCAGGGTTACTAACTAATACTTACCTGCTTTGGAGTTAGAGAATGCATCAAGCCCCAGTTTCCAGTCTCTTTGAAAGAATTTTTCACTCCTTGCTGTCTTTTTCCTCCTCAGAGTTCAAAAACAAATTTCACACTGTCTTAAGCATTAGAGAGGAAAAATCTGCTCACCCCAATAGTTAGGTTTTTGTGCAAATACCTGTTGGCAAAAGCCTATAGCAAGGRAGAGCTGAGGTAAATTTCTGAGGGGTCACCTTTCACCATCCCCCAAGAAGCTTAAAAAACCCCAGTTAAATTTAACGTAGCTTTTCACTCTGCCATGTGCTGTTTTGGAAGGTAGAGAAGTGAATACATTTCAAAAGACATTTCAGATGTTGAACTTCTACTTCTTAATCTGGCAAAATAAAACTATTAATTGAGAAAAAAAAAGTTAAAGGTTCATTGTATTTCACTTGAAGCAGTTAGGCACTTTTGGTACCAGTAAATTACTTTAAATTACTAAAATGTGATTACTCAGCTGCTCAAATTCCTTGTAAAATTGGACTTGCAGGAGCTGTTAGTTGTAAGAGTGGCCACGTGCACTGAGTTCCTCATGAAAAGTCATCACAAATGGTGTTGGAGAAATCCAAAGGAAATAACTGCCAACCACAAAAAAACTTGGGAAATGACATCTGTTTCTGGATGCTTTGTGATCAGGAGAAAGATATTTTCCAAATCACACCTGTAATACAAATATTTATTTATATTTTAAATTCCCACCATTAATATAAAGCCTGAGAAAAAGTTGCTCTAATTGCAAATGTAGAATGGAGAGATTCTCTGACATTTTCTGGATTTTCTGAATGCTGTAGTGGGTAACAGTGAACTGTTTGAGGATTGTGTTGTGTGATTTGTGCTTTTCATTCAGGGTACCTGTTAAATTTTGGGAGCTTATTTGGCTTTTCTTGGTTCTGAGTATTGCTGTGTAATTGATAACTGCTTGGAGAAACACAGTGAAATATTGGCTGTCACTTGTGATAGTTYTTCTTGATGCCTTGGATATGGACATAAATTTTAGGTCTACAGGCATTCTGTTAAGCAGCTTTTATTTCTATTTCCATTAATTCTGCTCTCTAAATAGTACCTTCTTACCTGCCTTTGAGCTGTATTTAGTTAGGATTTGGGGAAATTTCTTGGTGCTCTCCCTTTTGGTCCTTTCTTTTTCCCTTCCTTTTTTTCCTGCTCCCTATGCCTACTTCAATATGCAAACTCTGTTCTTGATTGGGGCTGCATATATTGACTCAAAATGAAAATGTGATAACCACTAGTTGCTGGAAATGTGGAAAACATTGTGTACTAAAAGGTGRAGAGGTATTTAAATATTGTGAAATGAAAGTTGTGTTTTGGAAAAGCAACTGATATATTTTTTCTTATTCAAGCAGTTGTGTTATACAGTGCTTTTCATAAACTGGGAGATGAAATTCTGTCTRTGGAGACCTGGCAAATTGTGCTTTTTTGGAGCATGAGGCTTCCCTTTGATGCCTTGAGAGGCTGCCTAAAACAGAGGCTAGAAAAGGATTGTTTTATCTAACTAAACTGATAGGGAAATGAGGAGAACATGCTAACACTTGATATAAAGTTCAGTTATCCACTAATGCAGTACAGAACCTGGAKAATATGAAAGCTAAARGTGAAGGCATCACCTTCAGTCCTGGATAATCTCTAGCCATTGGCATCAGGGTGATCAAAACAAAAATGTGGCCTAATATTTAACTGAGAGAAACCCCTGCCTTCACTATGATTCCATCCTGACTAATTAAGAGCTGTGTAATTGGAGCAGTTTGTGTGGTGTGTTAGGGAAGCTGTGAAAGAGCATCCTCTACTCTGGTCAGTTAAGCAAGAGCCACAGTGTTTGTGAAACTGCTCTGTAGAGACAAGATGCAAACATACCTGATGGTGAAAATCAGATTCRTGCTAAAACACTTGAGCTGGAACATGTTTAGTTTGAAATTAGATGAAGGATGGGCAACATTGTTGAATGTGAGCTGAGTCAAAGCAAGGAGTTGCTTGGTGTCCCCTGTTGATGTGAGCTTTGGTCAGCCTTGGCTTGTTGAATGTCTCCAGCCCAGTCTTGGGTGAGCCTGGTTTCTGTGGATTTTATCTGCAGTAATGCACATGCCAAACAGGCTTTGTCTTCTCAGCCAGTGCAAACACATAAATAGAAGCTGACCTTTCCAAATGCAACAGAGAGGGAGGGAAGGACTGGATCTGGCTGCAAAGTGTCAGTTTGGCCACGGGCAGRGAGAGAGGAGCTGCCCTGACTCAGCCTTTGTGCTCCAAATCCAAAGTGACTGGGCATCCATCACTCTCTTTCCTAGGTGATGCAAGAGCTCATGTTTCCACACACTGGCTGCACAAATGAAAGGCTCCCCCTGAAGGATCATTTTTACAGTGCCTACAGGTCATAAATGCAAATGTTGTGCTGTGGGATTGCAAAGTACAGGGCAAAAAGGCTGAACTCGAAGAGGAAGTGGGAAGAAGCAAAGAGGGACAGAGAGGCCCTGGGAATTTTATGGGCTTTTATGGTGATATAAACTTGCTGCTTTAGAAGCAGGAACTTCTAAAGTGGCAAGCAGAAGAATAATTGAAGGAAGTGGGCACAGATGAGAAGCTGCAGGGACACCAGGTTTGTGATGGCTGTAAGTGACTTCAGGACATATGAGCTGCCTGGCTGGGGGTGTAAAAATAGAAAATAAGGGTGGGTTCTAGTCTGCCCAATGGCGACACAGGCTGGCTTTGTTTGTTTTACTGTAGTTTTATRTAACTGATAAGGAACTAAAAGGAGRTTGTTCCTCCATGCAGAGGTTCTTCTGGCAGTGAACTTCTTTATATACCAAGGCTTCCACCTACAGGTGCAGTGAAACCTTTACTCCTTGAGAAAGTTTTATCCTTTATATGCTGTCCACCTGTTGGCCTTTCATCTCATTTATGAATTTTTTTATTAAAATTCAGCTTGTTCAGTTTAAAGATGTTTTACTGTATATGTGACTGTATGTTTGAATTATTCAGTGATCAGCATGTTACATTAATTTTTTCTCTGCAGTAGTTGGCTTTTTTGGTAAGATACTTCTTAAAATAAGCTTAATACCTGTACTGGCTTAATTGAGGCTTAGGTTTGGGTCCATATCATACCTGATCTTACCACCTGGCAGAAGAATGAGTAGGGATTTATGGAATGCTATTTACTACATATTTTTGGTGAATATATTTCCTGACATCTAACTTGAAATTCCCCCAGCTATAAGTTAAGAGATGTTTTCTTCTTATCTTTTCCACATATGACTGCTATCAAGTCTCTCCATAGTCTTCTTCTCTAGGCTGAACAGCCACAACCTTTTACTCAAATAGTTGGGGTTTTTTAAAACTTCTGAATGTTTTTGTTTTTCTAATGGTCTGTAGGGAAAATATGTGCAAATTAACTGTGTGATGCCCTCAGAAATGCATTCTCAGATTTCTCCTTTGAAATRGTGCAACACATCAATATCAAATACTCCAAAGCAGAGCTTACTGTCACCTTTGTGCTTGGACAAGCTTGTATTTAGTGTTGCTGTTTGTTCTATGCACAGTGTAGCTTGGTGCTGTGGAGCAATGCTGCAAATTTAAGTGTTGGGACAGTTTAGATGAGAAAAGACAATAAATGCAGAGGTTACACAGATCTGYTCTGTGATCCATTATTGTGCCAGTCAAAATGAGAAAGCCAAAGAGAAATAATTCTTGTGTGAGTATGATGCTCTTTGTAACAGTTCCCTCAGGCACTTCATGGTCATTCAAATTCAGTGTGTGGTGTTATTGCACAGGTAAATCTCTGCCTGGAGACCTCTGGAGAAAATAAAAATGAGAATTTCCTTGGGTAGAGTTTGTGGGGAAGAAATATTGCAAAATCCCTTTTTCCYACAGAGTAAACAGATGGAGATGCTGGACACTATTCTTTTTCCTTCACACAAAGGGGAAAAAAAGAGAAAAAGACTCAGAGAGCCCCTGCTATACTCAGATTTGAATACAGAAACAACTGTGGTGGTGAAATGAGTAACAAAGTGTGTGGTAAAATGGGGGAAGTGAAGCCTGGTTACTTCTGAGTCAACAGAAATGTTCCAGCTGACTTCAGCACRGCCAGGATTTAGCCAACAGCAGCCTTTTGCTGAGTGCAGTTCTGCTAAGGACTCATCATTTTGGTATTGTGGCTTGTTGGATAACAAGTAATTACTTTGGCTTTTCCCCAGTTTCTCAGCCTTTCTTAGGCATTGTTTTTATGCAGCAAATGAATTCTCTTTGTCTGGTCTGACTGAGGGAGGATTCCTTCATGGCAAGGACATGGAGTGAGTCCAGAGGAGAAACACCAAGGTTGATTACAGGGATGGAGCAGTGAGGGAAGGCTGGGAGATTTGGGATTGCTCAGCCTGGAGGAGAGGAGGCTTCAGGGTGACCTAATTGTGGCCTTCCAGTACCTGAAGGGAGGCTGCAGGAAGGATGGAGAGAGRCTGGAGTGACAGGACAAGGGGCAATGTCTTCACACTGACAGGGAGGAGGTTCAGATTGGATATTAGGAAAAAATTCTTTACCATGAGGGTGGTGAGGCCCTGAAACAGAGAAGTTCTGCATGTCCCATCCCTGGAACTATTTAAGGATGGGGCTCTGAGCAACCTGGTCTAGTGGATATGACATCCCTGCCTGTGGCAGTGGGGTTGGAACTCAATAATCTTTAAGGTCCTTTCCAAACTATTCTGTGATTCTACGTTATTTTCTGCAACATTTTTCTTGAGATGTTCTGCATGAACTGCCATGTTCAGGTATGCAGATTCACACCAGATTGCTGTCATGGTGCCAAGGTAGTCCCTATGTTTTGCACATTTCATGTTTGTTTGAGAATGGGCCATCTGAGAGAGAAGGAAGTTGTAGAGAAAACCTATAGTGATAATTAGCAATGTTGGTTTCTCTCTAAAGTTTGAGATCTGCTCCCACTGAGCACTTGTAAGGCTGAGTGCTTTTGTGAAACCTGCTGTTACGTGAAGCTTACAAAATAAATAACATTTCCAAGTAGACCAGAAACTTGCTTTTTGTGCTTTCAAAGGGCCTTTGTTCATCAGAGATAAAAAAACAGAAAGGCAAAGTTAGAAAGTGTTCACCATGGTTCTACTCCAATGCAAATTAGATCCTTYCTGCTTGCTTCATTATTAGCATTTTGATCCTGCAAGGAACTCCTCATTCACAGTAATTAGCTATGCAAGATATAATACCTGGTTTTATTCTTTTAAATAGAAGCTTTTGGCCCTTTCCATTTTTCCTGTACTCTGAARTTTGATATGCCAGTTACCTCCACGCAATATTACTCTTGCTAACCATGTAAACTTGATTTTCACACTCATTTGGTTTGTAAAATGCATGATAATAACTATGTCCCTGCTATATTTTCTCTTTTCTTTCCCCTTCCTGTGAGCACTGCTGGCTCTCTGCTTTATGGAACACTGCACTTGGTTCTCTCTGCCAGCTCCAGTTGAGGGTAATATTTGCCCAGGGTAAGGTGACCTGAAGGGCCAGTTTGACCTGCCAGGGRCCTTAAAGTGATGGCTGGTACCCACTCAGGATTGGTGTTTCTGAGGGGAGCTGCAGTGAAGGGGATCTGGTGTAACAGCTCTGTATTTAACACCCAGGTATTTACAGATCTGTGAGCTTGCAAAAATGTTACCTTTTTTTATTCAGCACAGCTGCTTCTTTCATATCCCACTTACCTTTCCCAGTGACGAGCTGCATTTTCATTCCTTCAGAGCATCTCYAGCTACAGGAAAGCAGGTTGGGCTGTAAGTTGCCCTGCTCCTAAATAGTGTCCCCAGCTTAATTGGGTTTTTGTCATTCATTTCTCAAGGGCTAATGTTCTGCATGACTCTGCTACCCTTCTCTGTGGAGATGRCAATGTACAAGACAGATCAAAATCAAACCTGAATTGTCAAGAGACCTCACAGAGGTCAGAAGTTCTCACAATAGACACTTTGTCTTCAAATCTGTAAGAGCAAAACTGTGGCCTGTCAGTTGGGACAGGATCTTTCCATGCCTGAGCTCAGCTTCGAGCTGGGGTCTGACTGAGAGAGGGGAAAATTGTAAAACAACAGTAAATCCACCTTTTGTTGATAGCAACAGGTATTTTGGTAATACAGAAGTAAGGTGAACTAGCATGTACATTCTACTAAAGGTGTAGTTGTGGTTAATCCTGTGAGAGGGTGAGAGGAAACCAATATTTTTTCAAAACTCTCTCATTCCAGTGTACTTTCATAGTGGCTTTTGTCAAACACATCTTCTACCCACAGCATCCCTTTGGATCAGTGTCCCCTTCTCTGATGGAGAATGATGACAGCTCCCTGGCCTGCTGCTTCAGTTCTTYATCYTTCATTTCTCACCACATTTTTGTGTCTGTGCTCCCTCCTAGGTAGCCCCTAGGCCTCTCCACCTACTGCTGCTATTTTTCAGCCTTTGTTAGTGTCTCTTTCTGGTTGGTCTTYTGATCACAGCTGGGGGATCAATTGRCTCCCCACKAATGCTTTCTGGGCTGCTGTCAGGCTGTGTGGAGCCCATGCAGCTCAGCACAGCCCTCAGAGACACAGGGTCATTGCAGGGATGCAGGCAAGGAGCACARATCCCATTTTGCACCTGTTTCCCACAGGGTAATGCTTCTGGCATCTCTGCTTTGTCCCACTGTGGGCATATGAATCCTTCATAAAGATGAGACAGCCCCCTTCCGTGGAAGTACCACTCCATTAGTCCAATWCCAGAGTAATCTGCACACCTGGAGTGAAATTCAGAGTGTTCTAAAAAGAACTCATTTTCACTTTCAGTTTTTGAACTGTAAAATGATTTGCTCATCACTGGTGTGAGGTAGGAGCTGCAGTTGCTTTGCTGCTGCCTATTCTTTTGTTGTCTAGTGGCTTTTTCTCCCTGTAGTAGCACTGTGTGATCATGTTCTCRTGTTATTCTGATGGCTTTGTTGTGGCTTTGAAGGCAGAGGAACACAGCTAAAACAAACCTTGTCAGGAGAGGCAGTGTTCTTTTMTAAAAGCAAGGTGTGCTTGGCTCTTGCAGGGTGCTCCTCTGCAGATACCACAAGGCAGGTTTCACTTCTGTGGCTGGGGTAGCAGGCAGTTACCTGAGGGATTAGCAGAACCTGAGCTTGCTTACTGAGTTTGTGACACCAAATTGGGAGGAGTGGCCAATCCCAGGCCAAATCCCAGGAGGGAAGGACCTGGGGGTCCTGCTGGACAAGCTGTCCCTGAGGCAGCAGTGCCCTGGGGGACAAGAAGGCCAATGGAACCCTGGGGAGCATTGGGAGGAGCAGTGCCAGCAGGTCAGGGAGTGATCGTGTCCCTCTGCCCAGCTCTGTCAGGCACATCTGGGGAGCTGTGTCCAGCTCTGTCAGGCACATCTGGGGAGCTGTGTCCAGCTCTGTCAGGCACATCTGGGGAGCTGTGTCCAGCTCTGGGATCATCAGCACTGAGGGACAGGGAGCTCCTGGAGCAGGGCCAGCGGAGGCTGTGGAGATGATTTAGGGCCTGGAGCATCTCTGACAGGGAAAGGCTGAGGGAGCTGGGGCTGTGCAGCCTTGAGAGGAGCCCCAGCTGAGAGGGGCCCTCATCCCTGGGTGTCCCTGTGAGCAGGGAGGGCTCAGAGCAGGGCCCAGGCACAGCAATGGCACCAGAGGAAGGGGCAGGAGCTGATCCAGGAGGTTCCACCTGGGCAGGAGGCAGAGCTTCTTCCCTGGGCWCTGAACAGACTGTCCAGAGAGGCTGTGGAGTCACTGGGGATATCCCAGAGCCCTCTGCACACAATCCTGTGCTCTGGGATGGCCCTGCTGGAGCAGGGAGGTGGGACCACATGAGCCACATGTTGTGATGACATTTGCCTGTGGCATTTTCAAGTTAATTTGATGTTATTTTAGTGCTCTACAGATCAGAGTTGTGGAAGCCATATAAAATTATTTGGTTAAGTATCTCAGTAGAGGGTCAGGTGTGGTTCATTTTGGAAATCTCCTTAAAACTCAAGTAAATATGGAAAACAAGTTGTGCAGGATTCCTGATTTGGCAGCAGTCCAAGTCAGTCACTTCACAGCCCTTTTCCCTGTAAATTTAAGACATTTCTTCCATCTTCTGGCAAATATGTATCCTGTTGTACTTCCAAAGAAGCTAAACACAGTACAACTTGCAAAAATGTGAAAGGTRTGCATTTGGCTTTGATGAGTAGCCTTCCCACCAGAATTCATGGTCTTTCAAAAAGCATTTTATCTGAAATTATGCTTTCAGAGTCTTTTTCCTTTCACTAACATATGCCTAAACTACCACTTACTGGCAGTGCACTCCAAATTCCTGTCAGAAGGAGGAAATTGAAAAACCACAGGTTTTACTTTAAAAGATGATTGCCATGTCTTTATGTTTTGCCTTCAGTGGATGTCTAGCTACTTATTGGAGGGATAAAAAAAGCTGTCTCTGCAAAAAYGATGAGCTGAGTGAAAATTAGTTTTTACTTTGCTGGTGTGTTAAAAGCAGTTTACACTGTACTTTGATATTCTTCCCACTCTTTTGGGACTTGCAGTAGTTTCCTTTGGGTGGAGGAGAGAACCTTTCATTTGAGGGAAGGAACAGAAAATAAAGCAGATGCTGTGTTGCAGCCTGTGGGTTCTCTCGGGTTTGGAATTCTGGGCTTAGAGTGCAGTGGAAAGGCTGCTGGGAGAGCAGATCCCAGGCCAAATCCTGGAAACCTGTGAACAATCAAAACACAGATTAAACACACCACACATCCTGATTGCAATCAGAATACTGAGAAATGCTCACCTAAATTATCCTCAATTTAAAATTCAAACATGGAATAGCTCAAATCTAAAATTCACTGTAGGAATTACGGATTTTTATGGAGAAAATAATTCTGTTTTCTRTTCTCACAGCTGCCTTGGCTGTTAATTGAATGACTGAGCTTTACTCTTGTGCTCTAGGTTCTTTAAGGCACCACTGGGGCTGTGAAAATGGATATAAATTACAACAGTGTTCAGAGAAAATGARTTCAGGGTTGTCCAATCAGCTGTGTAGGCTATTACCTCATCTGCTGGGTCAGCACTGAGCACTTGCTCTGCTCRTATATTTATTACAAAATCATGGCAGTGTTTTTGTCATTCATGTATGGAGTTTGTTGTTTTCTCTGTTTATTGCTTATTCCCAGATGTTATGGTCTCTAACTGCATTTTTGTTCCTCTGGTCTCTCTTTGTGGATGCACGTGTGTGATACATAAGAATAACAATTACATCATTCAGCACTTTGGAAGTGACTGAAAATACTCTACCAAGGAAATCTCTGAAAATTCTGTGTTAKGACTTGATATTTCTTTATATGTACACATGCTTCACCTTAGGAATTCAAGGGGGGGTGTTTATCTAATTTCAGTGTGAGCTTTTGCCTTAGAGGTCTGTCCTTCACAGCAACCTGTTCTGTCACAGGCAAACAGATAAAACAAAAAACCCTTTTTTTTTGTCTGTCTGCCTGTGTGCCTTCATTYTTGGAATGCATTGTTGTGTGTGGCAGCTGGGAGAAAGGGAGAAGTGCTGAGTGCTGGCTGCCTGAAATCCTGCATTCTCCCATGCAGTGCTCTTGGAAAAAGGGGATTTTTTTCACCTTTTACTCACCAATAAACTGAACTGTGTGGAGCTATTCCCTGGGCCACTCCCTGGGTCGAGTGACATTCATAGTATTTGAGGCTTGAGGGAATGTTTAGTCTGCTCAGGAACACGTGGGGTTTGTGTTTATTCTCTGGTGGGATGAGCTCTGTGTGCAGTCCTGGTACACATGAATTACTGCAAGTTCACTGGAGCTCTTGCATTTCTTTGATGTGTTGAGTTTGGATGTTTGAATTTTAAGCAGGAGTGGGAGAAGTGATTTAAACAAAGTAGTGTAGCCTGTGACCCACCACGTTGCCAAACTCACTGTGAAAGACTTGCCCATTTTGAGTTCTGCTGGAGAATCATTGCTAATTTATCTTTAGCAAAGTGTTGTAAAACAACCTCCTCTTCACTGGAATATTTGGAGTGCAAAGTCTGCCAGTCAGCTTTATCTAAAAGTGTCCTCTTCAGCTTAATGAAACCTTGGTGAAAATGCTCACTTGCTTAAGGGGAAGCTTTGCCACTAAACTTATTTCATGAATGAAAAGTGCAGGCCATTAATTTATTAATATCCATAAACTTTTCAGTTGAATCTTGATTTGATTTATGAAAGATAACAAACTTCACAGGCCTCCAAGATTTTAATATGAAAGCTCAATGAAACCCAGTAAGTTCTGGTCAGGTTTCTCTGTGGGATTTAACTCTGAAATGAAACACCCAAACGTGCCTTTGCTTTGCTGACAAAAAGGAGAAGCTGAATGAAAAAGAAGAGGATGTGTAGGGTCTGGCAGTCCAAGACAGAGTCACACTTGTTTGTGGTGAGGAGTACAGATCTGTGGTTAAAGGTATGAAAATGTRAGGCTACCACAGGGATGCTGGTAAAAGGAATCTGTTTAATCTACTKGTTCTCTGCATATTCAAGAGTCACTAAAATCTTATTTACTGGGCAAAAGGGCACTGTATTGYTGCTAACTTGGTTGTTAGCAGTGGGATGGTCTAATATTTACTGCTTCCAGGTGTCAGGAATGGCACTGCCAGGGGACCAAGACAAGAATGGAAAGTCTAGGTGCTCCACTTGTGTGGAATCTTTACTAGTGATACAAAAAAAAGAGAAAATAATCTAATCTGTCTTTCTAGTTACAGGTCATATAATAAGAGATTATATGCCTAGGGGAAAAAATGTTTTCTCTTAGTGACTTTTTTTTGACTGGACACAGTTGAGAAAGAATATATTGTACAGCATTCAAAAAGCCATTCTGCAGTCATTTTTGTCTGCCCTTTAAAGGCTATCTACACATGTGTGGAGAGCAACAACACTTGAATATCTCTCTTTAATTGACTTAGAGAGCTCTACAAAGAAAAAAAAAATTAGAGATACTGTGGGAAGATGAAACCAGAGGGCACAGTTATATGTAGTGACAGGGCAGGAGGGAATGGCTTCAAACTGACAGAGAGTAGGTTTACATAGGATATTAAGAAGAAAGTCTCACTATTGTGATTTCACAGAACCATAGAATCATTAAGCTTGGGAAAGACTTCCAGGTCATCAAGTCCAATGTTTGACCAATCACCACGTTGTCAATTAAAGCACAGCACTGGGTGCTACATCCAGCCATTTCTTGAACACCTTCCAGGGAGATGACTCCACCACCTCCCTGGGCAGTCCCTTCCAATGCTTAACAACCTTTCCGTGGAGAAATTCCTTCTGAAACTTTGTTTCCATGGTTGCTTGTTCAGCTGGCAGAAGAGAGTTGTAGTTTTTTGAGACTCATGGTTTTCTTCTCCCACTTGCARCCTCGAACAGAGGGTGGCACATCATTTATTTCAACCTCTTCCCTCAGAGAATGTGATTACACCTGGCAGAGGGTGGTGGGGAAAGCCAAGGGGCCCGAGTGGATTCCAGAGCTGTCCAGGGTCCTGACATGTAAAAACAGAATATTGTGAGTGAGCAGGTGGCCCTGGCTGCAACAGGAGGTGGACTGGATTGTGTGAGTTCTGTGAATTCTGTGAATTCATTCTATTCTATGCTGAAAGCCAGGGAAACACCGAGTCAGTAAGGAAATGAGTTTATTGTGAAATTAGTTTTCTAATGTGTAATTGTGCTGCCTTGGTCTTATGTTGGGTTGGGTTCCTGAGGCCTGGCCTCACTCCTTGGCTGCACTCTCAGTAGAGGAGTGAGGCCCAAAAGTACTTTCCACAGAATCACAGAACCATTTAGGTTGGCAAAGATCTCCTGGAGCATGGATTCCAATCTCTGAATGATTTCCACCTTGTCAGCTAGACCAGAGTACTGAGTGCCACAGCCAGGTGTTTCTTGAACACTTCCAAGGATGGTGATTCCACACCTGCCTGGGCAGCCCATTCTAGTCTGACAAACCCTTCAGGGAAGAAACTCATTCTGATGTCCAGCCTGAACCTTCTCTGGCACAGCTTGAGGCCACTTCCTCTTGTCCTGTTGTTTATTACCTGGGAGAAGTGCCTGACCCCCACCTGGCTGCATCCTGTTTTCAGGTACTTGCAGAGAGTGAAAAGGTCTCCCCTGAGCCTCCTTTTCTCCATGCTAAACACCCCCAGCTCCCTCAGCTGCTCCTCACAGGACTTGTGCTCCAGACCCTTCCCCAGCTCTGTTGCTCTTCTCTGGACAAGGCTTCCTGTAAGCTTGTCTCAAATTACATTTTCTGATGACTTTTTTAAGGAAGTTATATCCTTCTATAATGAAATACACTTTTCTCCATTTCAATCTTATGTTGCTAAGTGTTTTATTATTGATGTAGAAGTGACTGTTTATTCAAATCAGTCATGATAAGTTATTCATTAATTATTCTYGTGCCTCTATGTGACAGTATGTTTTATAGAGTTACCAGAAAAAATAAATAGCTGATGGAAACTTCGTTGGTTCTGTAATTGCAGTAGTTATTCCCCTTTACCTCTGTGGCCTTCTAAACTTCTGTTTTCATAACCTTTAGACATGACATTACATGGCACTGCACTTCCCTCTAATTGCTGCCTTATTTGGTGACCATGGCTTTTTACACACCCTGCTAGTCACTCATTACATGGAAATCCTTTGATGCTGCTGACCTCCTTCCTGACTTTGCAGCAAGGGCTTTTAACCTTGGCTCTACTGCTCTGCAGAAAGACTGCCCTGAAGAAAGTGTTCTAAATGTAGACCTGTACCATGGCTTAGTGTGCAGTCCTTGGAATTCTTTGTGCTGTTTTCTTTGTGTGCTGTTGTTTGCTTCTCAAGTCTTACCTGTCAGCTTTCCATGTCTTGTTTGTTATGTGAGCCAGATCATGTGCCATGGTTTTCTGCATGAAGGRTGGACTAAAGGTGTGAGGTGCAGATTGAYACATTGGTAAATAATCTCCATATGKGTTGTAAAATYTGGAGTTTTCRAAGTCTTATCTATAAGGTAAATGAAACTTTCTTAAGAGGTTTGATTTTTTTTCTCATTAGCAGAGGACAAAAAAAAAAAACCAGAAGTGTGCAAATATTAACATAAGCAGTCTTTCCCTGCTGCTGAGGARCCAATCTCAGTGTTTAAACTCTGCTCAAACTCTAACTGCAAGTTTCCTGGAGAGCTCAATCCTTGCTACTTGTCTTTTCAACCAGTGACTCTCATAAGGTGTCAGTGATTCATCTGAACTATTCAGAGGTAATGCAAAGGCAGGGATCACTTGCTGATGGGAGAATATTTTCCTTGTGGAGGTTCATTGTCTGAGGTACTGTCAAAATGGAAGTGTGTTGCTACTTTGATACCTCCCATGATAACCCATATTTTGATGCCTACATAAGTTGATTAATTACCTTTGCTGTAGCTGTTTATTCATATCAGTGGGATCAGGAATTCAGAGATCCATTCCTTTCTATAAGTGTTATTGTACTTTCTACAAGTAGGATTGGAAGCCCTGTTTATTTTTTATGAGCTGAAACTGGCCTTATTTATTGCATGTACTGTGCCTTGCTAATAAGATTTTGAAGAACATGAAATTGTTGGTAATCCCTTTGTAAAACTGGGAGAAGTAAACAGTACTCTTTACTGAGCAGTAGTTGGTCTTGCAAGATTTCCAGATACCTTCCTTGACTATGTGTTGTTCCACACTGCCCCAAGAGAACAATCCAACATTCTTTACTTATTCCTACAGAAAACATGGGTAAGCACATACCCTGCAATCTTCCCTGTTCTCTTTTGGTTTGTTCTTGCTACTCAAACTGTGCATATTGAAATCACTGAGGGAGAAAGTACAGGCTGAGTTGGAGGATTGTGTCACTTGTCAGTCATATTATTTGTTTTTGTCTTTGTTTCTCTACCTGSAATGTAACAGTTATTTACTTTAACAAAGGCTTTTATGCATGAGAGCCAGTGTAGCTTCCTCAGCCAGGATATTGTGCACAAGGCAGGAGATGAACTGCCTTGAAGTTTATACTGCATTTTCCCAGACCTGCAGAAAAACTTGTTAAACTGTCACAAGATAACTACTCGTGCTGTTTAACAAATTTGCATGACATTAAAAAAGCAGTGATGATTTGTGTGCATCCTTGTTTCCATGAAACACACAGTCAAAACTTGAAAAGGTTTTGGTGCACTTCTTTTGGCTTAAGCTTAGAGCATTTTATCATTGCAGCCCTGGTATTTACAGGTTGATACACAGCTTTTTTTCTCTTCTGCTCAGACTTAGAGCAGGTTAAGAACTAAGTGCTGGAATACCTGCTGTTCCCACGTGCCTTTCTGCCACCTAGTGCCAGTGATCTGGGAGCTTGTGGAAGTGCTGGACAGTGCCCACAYTGAACGTGAGCCAGCTGAAATGTGAGAGGGAGGCTGCTGTGTGCCTGCCTCCCACGGTGCTGGCAAAGCACAGCAGGGCTGGCAGCCCCACACAGAGGGTGCTGGTGTCCTCCAGGCCTCGGGGCATCTGCTGTTTGTCAGCAGATCAGGGAAAAGGAAGGATTTGCTGAGTGTTCCTGTGGGTGTTGGAGGAGTTTAGTGCTTTGCCCTGYGACTCAAGGTTTAGCCTTATCACATAGATTGAAAAAGAAGAAATCAAAGGAGTCACTCAACAGTTTGAGAAGGTGGTGAGGGAAGCCAACAGAGGCAGTTGTTTGTGGATTCTGGTCATGCTGGTCCTCAATGAATTTGTACACTGTTTTCCTATTTTCTGCCATTTACATGGAACTGGATGACTCCACAGAATATTTGAATGCAGCTGTTTAGGAGGCAACATAAGTTATTCTCCCAGCTGTGGAAATGTTAGAAATGGTAACATCTCCCAGAATAAGAAACAACCTCCCCACCCCAACAACATCACCAAATGATATTTTCTTTTTATAATTTTTAAACCAAAATTTGGGGTCCTAATCTGTTGCAGGTCATAAAGTTTGGATTCAGAAGTCTTGCAGGTCTTTGGAATTTCTCACCTCTTTATTGTTCTTGTCTTGTCAGGAAGAATACCCTTGACATTGCCAGAGCATTTGTTGTTTAAAATATTGTCTATGATGTACAGTTACAGTCAATGGTCTGTTCCAATCTACAAATGTGCTTTTTGATGTTTATTTTTTTCCATAATCCCCACACTGTGCTGTTCTGGCTGTATGGAGGCTGACTCTATTGAATTAAATGCCACACCAGCAATTTGAAATGTTCTTTTCATTCYGAGCAAGTGCTCCCTTGCAGTGACATCATGCTGGGTAGGAAGCTGTTAAAGATCACACCATTTTGGAGTTCCTACTTGAAAGTACAGCTGGAACTAAAAGTGACTGCCAGCTTAGTCACTTCTACTCCATGGTTGCAAAGTGTTCTCTCTTTAGTTTGTGGATGCTCTGCAGTTCGTGGATCCTTTTGGATAGCAGAGCTTTCCCTGCAGCAGCACAGTAATCTACTCAGTCTTTCTGTGGTCTTTTGCAGCCCTGTGTCCCTGTGTAAATGGTTCCTGTGGTCCTGATCTCATGAGAAACAATACTGCCTCAAGCACAAAGCTTGCATAAATTTGAATGCTGAATTCCACTTCAGGGCTGAATAGAGACACTGCTGTCATGACTGGCCTGCAGAGGAGCTCGTCCCACCTGGACAACTTCTGTTTTGTACAGTGAGCTTCAGGTTTCAGCATGTACTAGTTGGCAGTGCCAAAATAAACTGAAGAAGAGGTCCAATGTAGCATCCCTTCCTTATCTAATTTCATAGTCCCTGCCACTGTTTCTTCTTGTAATAATCACATTTTAATCAGAGTCCCAGCTGTTCCAGTGACAGAGACTGATATGTGAGTGAGAGTGAGACTGGATACCTGGAATTTGAGATTATTTCTGTGAGAGTGGTGGGGCAGTGGAACAGGCTGCCCTGAGAAGTTGTGGGTGCCCCATCCCTGGAAGTGTTCAAGGCCAGGTAGGTTTGGATGTGGCTCTGAACAACCTGCTCTGGTGGGAGGTGTCCCTGGCCAGAGGTGTTGGAACAAGATGATCTCCCAGCCCAAACCATTCTGTGACTGTCTCCTTGCTGGGTCACTCTTTGCTCTGGCCTCCTGCCCCTGGTGAGGATATAATTGGTGACTGGCTGGAGAGGAGGGATTAAAATGAAAGCCCCACAGCCCCCACACACATTTCCCAGCTGGGAACACGCCTTCCCTGACACTGATGGGTTTTTGCAGCCAAGCTGTCACGTCTTGGCAGCTCCGTGGGAGGAACAAAGGGGAGCATCAGACCGAACATGATCTGTAAACAATGGAGAAGGAGCTTGTGCCACCCTGCAGCATCTGCCTGGGTGAAAAACCACCCTGAAMTCTCCGGCTTTTGCTGGCTCCTCAGGGAATTCAGGAGAGCTTCACCCTGCTCATCAGGGTGCTGCCTTTTCAGAAGGGACAGCAAAATCACGGCATCTCTTTCAAATTAAAAATGCTTATTTAAAAGATAAATTATTCTAATTTATGTTCGAATTGTTTTCAATTATTTTTTAGTCTTCAGCATTAAATTAGAGGCTGAATACTGTAGTTTTCCCTGTTTTTCCAGTAAGAACTTCGTTTCTGATTAAAGTCTTTGGCAGTGAGTGGGCAAAAAATTACTGCATTAACAACCTAACAATGAAACCCAAGTGATTTAGAGTAGCATGATCCAAAATTATTTTTTGTTAGTATGGGTAATGTTCTTTTAACTGATGACAATGATTTATTTCTACTTAGATGAATGATGAAACTAATCAGTGAATTGCTTGAGAGATGCTTTGTTAAATTAGTCCCATATTCATCTGGGAGTCTTTAATCTATTGYTCTGTGTGCAATAGAATTGGCAGGGGGATGTGCAGGTTGTTCTTTTGTTTACATGGATATGTACTAGAACACCTTCACTGATTGTCAGCAGAGTTTCATAGCTTAAAAAGGGGAAAATGAGACTTCCTGCCTTTGGTTTTTATTGGGAGATACCTTTTAAAAAATGCCTTACAGAATTCATTTAATAAATTACTTGACTTTTGTTTACAAGGGAATTCATCCTGTTTATTTCCAATATGCAAGGGGTTACTATTTAAAAGTATTTGTGAATTCTGTGGTAATTATTGCTTAATAATGGGGACAAGTTGTTGATTTTCTGGTGCATTTTCTCTGTCAGACTAAATAAACTGAGGCTGTTTTTTCCCAGTCCACCCACAAGACTCTGGCCACTCATAAACATTTTATGAATGAAGAAAATAACATGTGTTGACAATGAAAATAACAGATTTTCAGGAAGCTAATATTAGTGGAAATGCTTTTGTTACAACTTTGCTGCCTAAAGCCAGCGTTTGTTAGGCTAGCTTAGAATTCTGTGGAGAAAAACAGCTGAGCTTTTCGTGACCATTTAGCATAAATGACAGCTGGCTCCCTTAAATATGAGAATCTACACACTGTCAACTTTGAACTGATAATTTGCCTTGCAAAGGTCTGTGATGTGGAAGGTGAAGAAGGAAAGCATTAGAAGGTTTAGTAGAGAGAGAGAAAAAGGCCACATATTCATCGTTGCTTGTGGGCAACTCTTGAGTCTAGGACTTGTATAAGTTTTGTGTGGCCAGACAGTTCTGTGTTTGTTTGGACAAAGAGTTCCTGGAACATCCCTGCAATCCCAGCAGATCTGTGATTTGAACATCTGAAAAAATGTCATTTGCCAGATAACAAATGCAGAKTTCCCCCAGGTCATCCTAAGTAATTGCTTTTCATTAAGCTCAAAGCACCTGAAAGCGACAGAGACAATTAATCTCTTTTGGACTTTGCAACTCCCCACAYGCTGGTRATRGCACTGGGATGATGYCTTTGGCTTCRTGTCTGTWGAAAGTTTTAAAGTGTGGTCTTCTAGAAAATTGAACATTTTAAGCTAAAGGGTGGTGTGTGTGTGACTCTGATGTCTGTGCCATGTCCTGAATCTTCAGTACTTTGCTGGGGGAGGCAGAAGTGTCTGGGTGTGGTGGCTTTCCACAGAGAGCTGTGTTGAGGCTGGTTCTCCTCCTGTGTCCACAGAGCAAGTGGATTTTCACAGATCAGGCAGAGCAGAATCACCATGATGATAAAATCTGCCACTCTACTTTCCTTTGGCTTCTTCACATCACTTTGTCAGCCCTGATCTGGTTCTTTTGCTTCTTGGACTCTCTGAAGTGATACCTACTCCAAGATGTGATCCAGACTTGGGAATTATTTTGTTGTTAATCAGYAGCTACAGCTTGGCAGCTGTGATGAAGTAGTTGCTTTGTGAAACTCGTGGGAWTTTATAGGCTTGGCAAATCCTTTGTTTTAAGGGAGAGGGGGTGCTATTCTGAAATGAACAGGCTGTTTGGACAAGAGCCACCAGGAGTGAAGTCAACAGGACTAAGCAGTRAAAGGGAGGAAGARGAATTAGAATGATAAGCAAGAGATRAAGGTAGCACATAAGGGTTTGATTAATGAAAAAATKAGTTTAATTTAGAACCAATGTGTGTTGATACCAGTGTTGGTTAAAATGTAGAAATTGTGTGTATTTACACAAAGTGTGGGTCACAGCCATGCTCCCTGCTTTGCACAAACTAAAATGAAAAATGGAWCTACCTCACCTTGGGGTGGGAGTTTTCTGTACACACCAGTGCAAGCCTATGTTCAGGATAACAGGAGGGCAGGAGTTTCAAAACTTTGTCATCTTTTGGAAACCAAAGTACACATGCAATGAAGAGCTGGTATTGTCATCTCTGAGCAGAACAGGAAATAACCCTCCCTTGAAGGACAGCAACATTAAAGGCTGTTTACTACTCCCAGAATTTGGAATCATTTAGTAACTGCTAAATGTCTCTTTGGGGGGGGTCTAAAGGCACAGAATTTATTTGACGGTGCCCACTCCTCTTAAAAGCAGGAGTTAATGTCTGCTGCCTTTGTGGTTTGGCACAGCCTTTGTRTAAGCAGCTGTCTTGAAAGGAGCTTTGATGTATCTTTAAGCACGGTACTGTTATTTATAGAACAAACCTTGTCTACATTTCCTCTGCTTCCCATCCTCACCCCTTTACAGAGAATGTGAGTTCTCACAGGGTCACCTCAGAGATGAGATGTYCTTTGACTCTCAAGATATGCTCCTGGCTCAATAAATGTGAGTTTAAAAGTATTCTTGAGAAGGCAGATGCAGGACAAGAATGCAGCTGCATWTTCAGTATTGCTCTGCTGTGCTGTCAGTGCATTCCTAACCATGGCTGGGTCTCAGCMCACTGAAATTCACATTTCTGCCTAAGCACATCTTAATCCAGAGTTAGTTAGTTCATTAAAAAGCAGGCTGTGACTTCATACAAGCTGAGTCTGGTTTGCAGAGAAAGGTAGACAAAGCAAGTAAATCTAGGAAGAAGAGAAATAAGACAGCAAGGAATAAGGTCTAAAAAATGCAGAGTGTGTGCTGTAATACTGGTTCTGTTTTCTGGACCATGCCCTGTAATTCAGTGCCTGGTGAATACATGATKCAATGTCAGATGTTGCTCTGTACATGCAAGTGAGGCCACCCAGAGAGAACTGATCTGTGATGCTGCATCCCCTCTCCCTGACATCTGTATTCTCTGAGGCCTGTGCAGTAACTCCTGTCTCTGCTGCAAAGTCAGGCTTKGACAGGTTTGATAAATAAAAATCCCTGCACAATCTTTTTGCTTGAGGAGAATATTAACTCTTGTGTATGTAGACAAATCACAATTCTGTAACTAAATCACACTGCTTTAAATTCACATGTCTCTTCACCACCTTTTTTTTTTTTACCATATTCTGGGTGGCTCTGAAGCTGTGTGTGCTTCTTACAGGACTGCCCCAAGCTCACAAAAGGCTTGGGGCTGACAGGAACATGTCCTATCCATAGTTTTGAGATCCTCTGGAATGAGGACTCAACATTACTGAGCTTGGTGCATGGGATCCCATGATCATCTGACTTTGCACTTTCATGCCCTGTTAAGCAGCTACAAAAGCTCCTCAGCTAAAATGGGCCCATTCTAATTTTAATTTATGCAAACACTAATTTGTAATGTGTCTGGGTGTTTAAGGAGCTGCTGTCAAGCTCCAAATATCTTTGCTTAAGGCTATGGATTGACCTGTCCCAGCAACACAAACATGGAGAGAGCCAGGATGACTCCAGATTCCCAGTACRCTTCTGTCATCACAGCATTCTCTGTTCCTTCCTTTCCTCCCCAGAGGTGTCTTTTGTCTATCAGCTCAGGAAGATCACTCCCATGAATTATTTTTTTCCTGTTTTCCTGGTTGTCTTGTTTCCCCTGTGTCCTTGCAGCTTGGCTGGAAGGGTTGTGAACTCCTGACTTAGGTCAGTGTCTGCATCAGGCAGTTTTGGTTTTGCAGAAAGTCATCTTCTCTATCACATTTGTTGCATCCTGGTTTGGGGAGTGGGGATCACACTGGTTCTGCATGTATTTACCAGCTTATTTCTGTACCTTTTATTTTCCTTTCTTCACTCCTAATTCTCCTTTTCCTTTCTGTCACTTTGAGCCCTAACAGCTCCCTGGGCTCTGCAGGAGTGGCTGCTACAAAGATTTGTGTTCTCCCCTGTAAAACTGGTGTTGTTTTGTGTTGCTAGGCTACTCCCTTCCAGCTGCCACTGAAGAAATGTTCCGTGGTGGGAAACGGTGGGATCCTGAAAAAGAGTGGCTGTGGCAARCAAATAGATCAAGCAGATTTTGTCATGAGGTAAGACAGAAACCTTTAAAGACACACTGTCTCTCCCTTCCACCTGCTGAACCTCAGACTTTTCAAAGCTGTTCACTTGGGATTCATCAATGATAATTTGCCTTGTTGCCCTGCCTTTGCAGGGTGCTTTACACCAGCAATTTGGGTCAAAGCATGAGTTGGTACAAGCTAAAATTTTCCCTTGTTTTTCTACCCTCAAGACTGAAGTGTGGCTGACTGTCTGAGGAGAGGCCAAACCTCTTCCCTTGATGTGAGGTTTTTGTGACTCTTCACGTTTTCCTTTCCCTCCAGCCTTCCTTAATTTGTAAGAACCTGTCAGGAGGGATGTTGAACCAGCTMCTGCTTTTGTGATTGAATTTGGCACTTTCTAGGTCTGCAATCCTGAAGGAAGAAAGACAGAAATTAGTTCCTCCCTGATAAACACGAACAAGAGAAACATTGTGTGGGAGAAACTGGAGGAATGCTCCCAAAGAGATGAGAAGTGGAGTTTCTTTGGGTTTCTGATGGATGAATAATGAACACCCACTATAAAAACCTCCTTATTAGCTCCTGATGGTGGATTATAAAGCCATACAAACTTGCTCTAAACCATGACTGTAATTTCTGCTTTGCATCTCAAAGACCAAAAATGCCTCCATTATTAAATGCCTGTTAAAGCAAAGAAACAGAACCAATTAAAGGCAAAGGGAGATATATATACTTACAGTATTTACAGAGGAGAAGATGCAAAGCACAGGGGGAGAGAGCAGCACTCTGATTGCCATTACTGCAAAACCCCTGAGGTGTTCCATAGACTAAATCCAAGAAACTGCAGCAGAAATGCCATGGTTATCTGTTCTAGAAATTAAAATGCTGTAGGAGCAATCAGTTACAAAAACAACAGAAGTTAAAAAAATCAAAAAAAAGAACTAAAAMCCCCCAACAAAACAGCAGCCATTTTAGCTTGGTCATAAAACCCCATTYCTCTGCAGGGAGGGTAAAGCAACCATTATATGTACAGAGCTTGCTTTGATTTAGAAATAAGTGATCAGGAGAATCCTGCAAAAATCCCAGTTGCTGTCTGCAGGCTCTGCTGTATTAGTGAGATAAAATAATATTTATGGAAAATTTAGTTGATCTTTTCTAAGTCTCATTTCTATAATCTGAGAACTGAGAAAGAACACAATGGTGACTTCCTTAATACTTCTCATTTTTTTGTAAAGAAATTTGTGTAATATCTTCAAAGCATTTCTGCAGTGTGAAATGTCCTGCCAGGTTTTGCCCTTGCTTCTTAATTCCCTTCACATGAGTTTTGATTTCACTTATGTATGTATTTCCATAAGCTCTGTCATGTGAGAGAAGATGGCTGCAGTCGCATGTTGTAATTGCTGAGGTTAYTTAATGAGTTTAAACTCATCTGGTTGCTGAGCATCTTCTACAAACACAGTTGTTCCAACACAGAGATGAAAAGAGCAGCAGTTTTCAGCCCCTGAGGCACAGCAAGCTGCATATGCAATGAGAAAGGTGCATGTGGTCTACATGTTTAGGTACTGTGCTTATAATGGGCTCTTCTTCTGATTTTCAAGTTTGTAGTTCTTATTACTAACAAAAAAAATTAAATTATTTCCCCTCCTCCCAACCTGCTAATGCTTATTTTAAGAGAGAAGTGTTGGGCAGTAATCCTAAGCCATGCTTTTAACTCTGTTTTTCATGTGTTTACTTCTCAGTACCAGATAGAACAGTAAGAGATTTTAAAATAAAGTTTCCTAGTAYTAATCTTGTGCCTCAGTGTGTTCCTCACCTGCAGAACACTCAGCACTCTGCTGACCAAGAGAACAATTGGGAAGGTCAAGCAACAGATTTCCTGCAGTTTCCTGTGGATACTCAGGCYATTTCTCAATGTTTCCTGCATTTAGGTGGGACTCAGACTCACTGATGAAAGGAATTAAATGTGTGGAATGGTCATCATTTAGATGCTGAGATGATAAAAAYTAGGGTGAGGTCTTAGTCCTTCATAGTGCTTTTAAATCAACTTTAACCAAAAATGGTTTTTTAAAAGCTTTGCCCCCTGAGCTTGTGTTTATTCAGAGCAGAGAGTATTAAATTGTGATCTGACTTGAGGTATTTATGCCACCTCTCTGCCCTAAGGCAAATCAACTATAAATCTTCCTTCACAAATACTTGTTTGACTTTTATTTCACATTTATTTCACATTTATTTATTTCACTTCTTTTTAAGGAACTCTTTCTCATTAAGATTTTATCATTTTTTATGTCTGAGAATTAAAACTTCCCTATGCTTCTAGCCCTCTTCCTCCATTTCTAAACCCTCTTATTTTGATTATTTTTTTCTGTCTGCTTTTGAAACTGCAGCTTCTCTTTAATTTGTGGTAGGGTGCACTAGAAGCTGGTTCTTGACTGAAATCTCARTACATTGTACACATCTTAACAAATACAGTTGTGAAAAGGAGAAAATGTTCCTGGAAATTTTGTATTTCTTGGTGAATGTGATTTAGTTATGTTCCATGTGGGTAGGACACTGCTGTCCTTTAATGTCTGTCTTTTAATGTGGGCAGCTTTTTCCAGGGACTCAGACCAAAGTGTTGACTTTGTTCCAAGACCCTTGGGCTTCTTGTGAGGGCCTTGAGTCACCCAGGGCACCCACAGGGGTGTCCCTGACTCTGCCAGCCTGGTCCAGTCATACAGCATTTTTACATTTTCTGAAGCCTGTCAGTGCTGAGTGTCTTCTAAAACCTTGACTGTCTTTGTGTGCAGGTGCAACCTCCCTCCTCTGTCCAGTGAATACAGCAAGGACGTGGGATCCAAAACCCAGCTGGTGACTGCAAATCCCAGCATCATTCAGAAAAGGTAGAGAGCAGATTTTTTCCTTTTCTGGTTGGGGGTAGGCAAAAAGAAAAATGCTTCATCTGTGTTACAGAAATCAGGGCATTGGAGTTGTGTTCTTAATAATCTGATCCTGGAGGGGGAGCTGGAAAAGGTGAAATAGGCAATGGTTGGGTGTGAGGTGAATTAAATATATAATTAAATTATTAAAATATTAATTATTAAAAATAATTAAAGGCTAGATCTCTGATCCTTTCAGTAGAAGCAGGGAAGCTGAGGGAGGTACAAATTGATGGGTGCCCCAAACTACTCTGCTGGTCAGGCCAGCCTGGCTGCTGCACCCCACAGTTAATGAAGATGTTAATTTGGGTTTCTTTTTGTTTCAGCAGAGTTAACCTCTGAGTCCTCACTGCCTTTGCAGTATTTGTTTGATACTGATTTACAGACTGTAAAAGGGGTTAGGATGGAACTGCTTGGCAGGGTGTKATCATACAAGCTTTGCTTTCTTAGGAAACTGGGGCAAATTTGTGTTGTTTATTAGAGTGGGTTGAGATTTTCCAAATGTCAGTCACTGATGAGTGTGGGGAAAAGGGAGTGGGGGAAAAAAAGGTCAGTGCTATCTCTGAGTTTTGTCTTCCTGAATTTTAATTGCCATGTTCTTTGTTTATCATCTGGAATGAGGTAGGTTGTTCTCAGGCAAAACAAGTAACCTGCCATGTTCACTGAAAAACACAGGAGAAAAAATATGGATCCAAGGGGATGAGCAGGAAATGATTAGGCATAAAAAAATGTGTATTATGAGTACTGGGAGGTGAAGGATTGTGAAAGGAAGCAAAGAAGGAAATGACATATATAGTAGAAAGCCAGGTGTTTTGAAAAGAAAGGCACTGGCTTGGAAATGGRTGTTTGATGGTATTTAAATGTAATATTTTTCCTCTCTCTCAGGAATTGAAGGGTTCTCTAGTTYTGTGTGCAGAAGAGATGACAGTCTGACAGAGTAGAACAGAGAGGGTGAGGAAAATGGAGTAATAATGGAGTAATAATGAGCTTCAAGAGCTGATTGCAGGCAGAGAGTGCTTGAGTAGAAGGCACAGAAATGCTTTGTGGGATGGGATCAAAGCAAACCCAGCAGAATTAGCAGGGGATGGCACCAGGTGCCAGGCAGAATCAGGGAGTTACTCAAGGCAGTGTCTCTGAAGACAGGGAATGTGAAAATCCTGTGGTGTGTAGATGGCTGACTGATCTGTGAAATGGCCAGAACATCCCATCAAGGAGAGATCAGTCTGGTCATGGCATTTGGGATGAAATGAAGAGGAGCAGTGTGAAACACAACCTTTCAGAGGGTTCTGCAGTTCTCAAGGCCGAGGATTATTTAACTCAGGCATATTTGTTATGCACCCTCCCCTCCATCACAGTAGAAAGCTGACAGTGGTTACTGGTTTTGAACAGAAAAGAGTTTTAGTGATGCTTGGAGGAGACCATGGAGCTTTCCAGCAGGAGGGGAAGGATGGAATGAGGAGATGGTTGAAGAAGCAGGTGGAGAGCAGGAGGTGCTACTTTGTGATATCACAAGGAGGGGTGAAGGGGGATGGGAAATGGGGAAAAAAAAAGACAGGAAGGAAACAGGATTGTGATTAAGGTGAGTTTTAAAGGGAATGGACAGTGACTGTGATGCAAGACCTTGGATGAGAGGGTATTGTGGAATGGATGGGCATGTGTATTGATCAGGGGGAGATGCACAACCAGTAACTGAGAATGACACAGGGAAAACAAATGCATAGGGCTGAAAATTGACAAAAACCTCTTTTGAGGCTTTGCTTCCTCTGCCTGGTCAGGAAGAAATATTTTGATTTTAAATTTTTCTTAAAAATAATTGACTGATGTTTCCTGTGTGCTGCCTGAAGTAATTATTTTATCTCCTGTGTGTTAAGTTTAAGTGGGGAAAAAAGGTTTTATCTTGAAAGTTAAAATAGAAAAAAAAAAAAAGATTACAACTCTGTCATCACTTCTACGGAAAGAAGCTTTTCTAGGACTTAAGGTTGCTTGTGCATCCAGATTTTAATGRAATTCAAAGACATTCAGATTTGTGACTGATGTATCTAAGTTGTGAGTTAGCTAACATCACATAATGGGATTATTCATTGTCATTCTTCCCCTCTCCTCTTGTCCTTACTTGAAGAATGTTGATATTGATAACACTTGACATCTCAATTATCTCTCAAGTGTCTTATGGCAGTTTAGTGAATTGGTCCTGCAACATCAGTCATGGTTTCTAAAAGATTTATCCTTACCAGATGATTTATGGTGAGTATGTTGAGTAGGGCAAGGTTTTCATACCAGGGATGTGAAAACAATTTTCTGTGTGGTTCTAAAACTGGAATTAATGCCTTTAGAAAATCAAATTGTTGGCAGCAGTTATTGCAGAGAAACCACCATTTCCCTCTCAATTTAGCACCTTAGGATGGAAGAGTCACAGTTTTCATCTAGGAGTACCCTGACTTTAACAATAACTTCTAAACTTTGCTTTGTGCAAAACTTAGAGGTCAAGTTCCTACTCTGCTTTCAGCAGGAAGTGTGACTGTGCAGGTTGTACAGTTTTCACTTGTGAAATATTTTGCTCTGTTCTCATTTGGGTTTGAATGTCCTATCCTTTGAATGTCCTGCCCTTTGAATGTCCTACCCATTTGTGTTTCAGGAATGTCCTGCCCTGAGTTCAGTTAAGATAGCACGGGAGAACTGACAATAGATGTGCTGTGGTAAGAATGTTCCAGTCTGGGAGGATGYGTGTTGACTGTCCCAGTTTCTTTTTTTGTCTAAAATTTTTCACAGACATCTCTCTGCAGTGAATATTGGAACTCACAGTCCTTCACTCCTCTTTCCACTTTGCATTCAAAACTTAACTTTCCTGTCAAAGCCTGTGCTAAGGCTGCACTTGGGATTGAAATGTTGCCTAAAGCTGCTCCTGGGGCCAAGGTGACTTCTCCCTCCCTCTACYCTGAGTGTTGTTGTGGGACTGCAATCCCACATCTCTGATGTTTCCAGTTCATTCCCCTGCCATCCTGCTCAGCTTGGCTTCATCTGCAGGGAGCTGCTTTGTAGGAAAAAGATTATTTCATATTTTTGTTTTATTTTCTTTCCAAGASTAGCTGCTCTAAGTCCCCATGGATATAATACTCCAAATAGATGTTTCCCAGCATTCAGGGGGTTTTTGACCAGCTGWTGTTTTTTTGGTGAGTATTTTATCCATRAGCTGTGTGTTTATGGCCTGTGTGGAAGCATGGACTTCTGTCACTGAATGGGAACATTTTCCTTCCAGGAAGTTAATTCTCCTTTTTGATCTCTGTGATATTTGACAAGTTTTTGCTGCTCCCAGTGCCTTGCACTAAATCATGATGAGGGAATGAGACTAAAGACTAACAAATGCAATGATTCTGCCTCTCAGCTTGGAAATGCCAGTTAAATATCACTGCTGTTTATTAGGTTCCCATGGATTTTGAGTGGGCTTAAATTTCCAGTGTCCCCTACATTTTAGAGGCAATTAATAATCTTTACTGGATTCAGTCCTGAAGACATCTCTGAATCCAACTGACTTAGAGTATTAGGAATAAAAAGATGGAATTGAAGCAATAATTCAATTTGATAAAAATCTTCCTTCATCTTTGATTAAACAAATGTACAGTATTATGCCTCTTGCTTACACTCATGAAAATGTTTCATTAGAATTCCTCTTCAGTGTGTCTCCATGTAAAAAACTACATATTCTGTTCCTAGGTAGTGGCATTATTATTTGGTAGTTGCAAAAGATCAGGAAATGAAAGGTAGAAACCACCCATAAAATATGTTCTTGAAGGAAAACCCTTTGTGCTTATCTTGTCCTTTCTGTACAAGTCAAGTGATGGGAAGATCTTCCCCTGTAAATTCAGTTGGGCACCAGATCTTAAATACTTCATGTAGAGGTTCTTTTTTCATTCCTGGTGTCTAAATAGATCTCAGATTATTTMATTAATAAGAATTCCAAAGTGATAAGAATAATTACTTTAAGTCACATTTTGTATTTTTCTGTAAGAGTCCCTGAACATCTGTGCCAAGAGCAAGGGGATRTTTCTGGGAAGTACTTCTAAAGAGGCAAGACTGGGATAAACTCTTCTGGGTATGGAGGTTGCTTGAAGCCCCATTTGTTGGTAACCAGTTTTTTCCCTCCTCTAATACAAACTTTCTTTAAAAACCTTTCCATTTATAAATGATGCCTTCCTGTCTTTGTGTGGAACATGTGGGTTTTGTCCTTGTTTGAACAGAAAAGGAGGCACAGCTGTGGGGATGGAGGGGACTGRCCCAGTGCTACCACCAGGCCAAAGGCAGAGGCAGGAAAGAAAGATTCCAGAATTTCCCTGTTCTCCTTCTGTKTTCTCTCAGCTGATGAGCAGAAATACAGGGAGTTGGGAAAAAGTCCTGCTGTGATTGGAAGTTTGTTGATATTGCAGCCATGCCTTGACCCCATTTGAATAAATGGCTTTTACCTTCTTCCCCACCTCCTCTTAACCAGAAGATGCAGCAACGAGCAGGAGGAAGGAGATGCAGGAGCCTTAAGGAAAGGACTGTTGGGTTTAGAGGTGGCTCAGAACTGCACCACTGGCTCCAAAGAGAAAGGCCAGGTGGTGTTGCTGAGGTGGAAAACAATGGGGTGAAATTTTTGGGTTAGGGAAATGGGAACTGTGAGGAAAAGTTATTTAATCTGGCAGGAGAGAAGAAGGGAGAAGGAAAGACTGAGGAGAACAGTAAGAGTTCTCTGAGGGTACATTTAGGGATGATATCAGTGAAACCAGTTGTTAGATTTTAGGAAGAACTTCCCCAGAGAACCTACAGAAGTCTCCATCTTTCAAATGGGCAAATTGATGTGGGGATGAAATGGGAAATTATAAATGAGACCTCCTGAAATTTGATGCTTTTTCTTAAAAAAAAGAAATGCTTCATTAGTAGTTGTCATGAAGTAGAGATAGAAGATACCAGGATTAAAAGAACCCATTTGGATTTGTGCTTGAAATATCCTCAAATTTCAATTCTCCTGTGTGTTTATTGTAGGACTGGAGAGGAATAGGATGTGTTACTTTACACATGCATTTGTAAGTGTCTTGTCTGGGATTTTGATAATAAGCATCGTTATCTCCACTGTGAATGACACTTTAATTGCAAAATCYTTGCCTTACCAAAAATCACCAGTGCTTGCTCATCTGTGGGGATATTCATTAACACATTGTCTCACACATTTTCATTTTCTTGGCAAGCTATGGCAGGRAGACTGTTCCTTTTCATTCCTCCCCCCTCTCCCACCTCCTGGTGTCTTCTTCAGACCACTGYATCCCAGAGTGTGCCAGCACTGCCAAACAGGGAGACAACCAGCTGTCTGATTTGCCATTATTAGCTCTGTGAAATGGGAAGGCTATACATGTCCTTGAGCAAATAATGCTTCTAATTAAAGTGAGGGTTTTTTTTCATCCTTATATTCCTGCAGTAGGACTTGATATGAGAGCTTCTAAATCCTACTACCAATATATGGAATAGTTMATCAGGTGCCTTATATTTAAGTATGTGACCAGTATCTTCAAAGTCACTGGAATGTTTTAGTGCCTTGTATGGAAAACCCAGGGCTTTTCAGAATATCTCCAAAGATTTTTAAGTGCCTAATCCATGTTTAGGTAACCAGTCTTTCTTTACAGTCTTTAATGTTAACCTAAATTTTTTTTACCAGTATTGCATCTCTTGGATATTTTCAGACACTGATTGGAAATCAAATGTGTAAATATCTGTTGCTCTTAAATGAAGATACAAAGCATCCTGCAATCTGAAAGACTGCAGATAATGAGAACACAGAAAATGGCTGCTTCTCTGTCCTCTGCCAGATTGTGACATTCCCACTTTTTTCTTTTGTTCCTGTCTCTAAATAACTTCCATGGTTTGCAGCATCTGCAGCCATGTGATCCCATCAACCTCAAAGAAAGCCTGCAAATTCAGGAGATGAGCACAGGAGTGTAGAAATTGTCCTTAGGGGGTAGCAGGCCAAAAGCTTTAGGTTAAAAAAGAGGCAGAGGGGTTAATTAGGGTCTATTTTCTCATTAAACTACTGGGCAGTTTAATGAGAATGAGATAAGCACCTGAGAGGGCTGAATCAGGAGCAACATCAGAACCACTAAGGAAGAAATTTTGGGACTTTTTTCCCCAGTGTTCTTAGGAGATGGCAAAAGAAAGCAAAGTAGTGCCTTGGGAGAGGCTTAGATTAGCTCCTGGGAAAGATTTTTTTTTTCACTGAAGGGGTTTTAAAACATTGGAACAGGTACACATGGGGAGTCACCATCCCTGAAATTGTTAAAAAATGTGTGGATATGACACTTGAGGACATGGTTTAATGCTGAAAAAGGTGGCCTGACCTGATTATTTGAGAGGTCTCTTCAAACATTAATCATTCCATGATTGTGTCAGGGTGAGGGAAATCAAGGGCAGAAGAAATCAGTTATTCTGCCTTGGTTTAGTCACAGAAAGAGCGTGGAAATACTTCCACATTGAAGAAATATGTCCATACTCAGAAGGCCCTTCCATGAGGTAACAAAGAAGTTAAATGGCATCATCACTGAGGGAGAAGTATTGTCAGGGATCAAAACCTATTTTCAAWGCCAAGGTGTGCAAGAYATGAAAGCCAAAYTTCCAAGTCWGTCTCAGAAAGTTGTGAGTTGCTGRTCCTGACTGATTTRTGTKCCATAAGAATCCTTGTGAACAGCTTAGTTCTGACCACTCCAGAATGTGTTTTTAAAGTTAGAGGCAGGAGAGTGGGAGAAGAAAGTTTTGAGCAGCTCTACCCACAGGCTCATWGCTGTTCAGTAAGAGGTCTCTGCAGGAAATGTTCTGATTTTATTGTGTGGATGTCTCTGTTTCACTTTCACAGGCTGACAGAAGGAACAATTAGGTAACCGTGTAAATGCAAAATGGGTAGAATATTTATGAAAGCCAGCATTTCAAAATGACACAGCAAGGAGAAAAAGACAGACCAGTTTTGGAGGGTTTTTTTCCCCCAAACCTTAGTTCATCTCTTCTGAGTTGAGCTGAATTTCTGAAGGTGGTCTCTGAGCAGCCAAGRCAGTGAGTTGTGATTGCAGGGTGTTCATCTAAAGGTTTCCCTGGGCCTCTTCTGGTGGGATTTTGTGGTGTAGAGGGATTCAAATAAATGTGTAATGTGTGGCCTAAAGGGGCATCAGTTCATCTTCTCCTTCCACCAGAGACCTTAACAGCAGGAATTCCTCTGCAGGGAGGGCAAGAGGACCTCAAAAGGTGGCTGGTGGTGTCAGGGGAGACAGTTCAGTGCAGAAACAAGTCCTGCTTACTGTCTGTGGTGCTCCTGGTGTGCTTCAGTTCTCCCAGATGTAACTGGAGAAARCACACAGCAGAGATGTCTGCATTGAGAGGCTGTTGGGATTATTTATAAACAGTCATTTCAATTTCTGGTTTATAAACAGTTATTTCAATTTCTGGTTCTGTTTCCTGACTAAGCAGAACCACGGAGGCTTCTCATGAATGCCATCAGTATACAGGACATATCAAGGGATGGTTGATTTGAGCTTCACCTCCTGTCAGATTTGTCACCCCGTAAGACTGAAAGTTCTCAGTGCATTTACTTGCATTAATTAAAACCTGAATATCAGGGGAATAATCATAAAATAAGCTCAGRTTTCCATGAGTTGAAGTTTGAAAAATTAGGATACAAACCTGGATCAGAGTGTGTAGACAGCTTGTGATGCTGAACTGTGTTATTAACAGCTAATAAAAGATGGAGCTGTAAAGTGGGACTGTAAAAGATCTCCAAGAGAGTRATTTTAACACTCTCCCTTGAGTATGTGAACATAGAGTTGTAAAATTTGGCATTGCTGATTTTGGCAGCTGTCTGCATTTGGATCACTGTTGCAATTCTCACTGAGGCAGGACAGGTCCTAAAATCAGACTCTTAAGGTTCTGACTCTTTAAGTTAAATTGCACACTAAAATTAAGGGTCTGTTTCACATGGGTTTTGAAACAATACACAAGAGGTTTCTCASGTGTTTTAAAACAAGAAATTTTAGCTACTTCATGGAATTTTTGTTTGGGAATTCTTACTATTGTTTTTAATCTCGTTTGTGCCAGCCCCTAGGCTTGCCTAAGGAGGTATGTATTCTTTATATTTAGAAGGAAAAAGAAATTAATTTTTCATTTTAGAATGTTTMACTGTGGCTTTCTGCTTTTTCTGCWAGGTTAGCAAACAATGTGCAAAATGACAACCTGGTGTGGTGGAAGGTGTCCCTGCCCATTGCAGTGGGGTTGGAAACAGRKGACMTTTAAGGTCCCTYCCTACCCAAACCATTCTATGCTTCTCTAAAAATACATGTATTATTACATTTCTAATTAATCTATTCTGTTACATTGTGGGAGGGTGTTGATTTTTGTGTGGTAATTACYACTTCTGCTACTATTGGCAGGCCTKMCTTACAAACAAGRGAGTGTTTCTGCCTGGGWTTCAGCCCAGAGCAGCATTTCCAATTAGCAGCAGTGGTGAATTTGTTCTCTCAGCTGAATTTTTCCATGCCCTGCCTGTTTCAAACAGCAGGCTGGCATTAACAGTGATAAGAGGCACAGTGTGGAATAGAGAGCTGAGCCTGTCAGTGTTTCCATGGCAAAAGTTCATCCTGAGGTTTAAAAGATCGTGGGTCATTTAAAACTTCTGTCAAGATTTCCTTCCTCATTCTGATCCTTTATCAGTCTTTGCTCTCCTGTGCTACCCACTAATGAAGGATTGTAAATGTAATGTAGGCTTATACCAGATGGGTGTATTTACTRTCCAACTAAGAGGGAGTCATCTCACGTTACCTTTTCCAACCCCATTCCAGGCAGAGGCTGGCTAAAGACTTCGGGAGACTTTTAAATCCCCACATCTAAGCATGTAATTTGTAACATTCTCCTTACTCTCTGCAGATTTGCATTGCTGAGATGACTTASCCAAGTCTTGGCAGTGCTGCAAATACACAGTGAAAGCAGCTGCCACCTTGGCAGGTTTGGGTTGAGATCTTGTTTGTTTTAAAGCTAAGCTGGAGGAGGATTCACAAAWCCATGGAATGGCATAAATTGTGAGGGACCCCTGGAGATCGAGCAAGGCCTGGCAGCCCACGTATTCCTTTGGAGATTTTTAGAAAAAAAACTTGAAATCTGGTCTGTAAACAGTCTCTAAACTCATAGCACCTTTCTACTCACTCTCAGTAACAATAGTAAAGACTTTCAAAAAGAATAAAAGACAAAATAGAGTAATTGGCTAAAATTATGAAACATGACTCAGTTATCTTTTCTTTTTATAAAGGTCAGCTCAGAAAGATCTGCTTCACTCTATGAGGTAAAAGGGTGTGCTTCTTAGATTCATTAAGCTAATTAAGCTTGCCGGTGATGTGGTAAAGAGTTGCTTTTCAGCTATTTCTGACCAATCTGTCCCACCTTCCATTATGTTATGCCAGACTAACGTTTGGGGAAGAAGGCAATCCAAGAAGTAGCCAGATAAGTATCCTGACAGTGGGTTTGTTGAGCAGTAATAATGGGGAAGAAAACAACAATAAGAGTTAAGCTTCCTTTTTTAAAAAGCAATTGACTTATAAAACAAACAAAAAGCCCTGCAACCAAACACACCATTCTTTTATAGTGATCAGTTTTGTGAGAGCTGGGCTTTGTAACAGGAGACACAAATTACTCAGATCTGTATCAGAGGTTGCCAGTTAAATACAGCAGAGGCCTGGCATCATGCCAGGCTTGCTGTAGGCTCCTGTTATTCCTGCAAGAGAGGAAGGATGAACAGCCAGGGGAAAGCCTTGTCAGTCTGAGTCCAAGGTGGAGCTTCTGTGCTGATCAGAATGTGATCATGCTGTATGCACAGATCCCAGGGCCTTCCTGCATGGAAAGCTCAGCTGTGTTAGCCAGCAAAGCTCTTGGTTCTCTACATGGCTCATTCCAGGAGATGGAATCATCTGCTCAATGCTAAAAGGGTCAGGTAAGCTCAGATTACTTTGAGGTGGCCCAGCTGGACCTTTAGCAGGGATGTGTCCAACAGATGGATATCCCTGGAGTCACCTGAACCTCATCCTGCTGTGTCAGGCAGGAAGGGATCTTCAGGAGAGCTGTGGAGCTTTTGGGATGCAGGCATGTTTGACAAGKGGCAAGGTTTGAGCTGGCCTTTGGGAAGGGCTTCTGACTGAGGGACTGAAAGGTTGTTTGTGGGGTGTGATTTAAAAGATTTGATCTCACTCCCACCTTTAGAAGGTGCAGTGTTTTGTTAAGTTTGAAGTCAAGCTGCTGTTTGCAGACTGGTGCAGGGACACCTGTAGGAAGGTGGATGAAATACCTGTCTCTCATTTCCAGACAGGATAACAGAAACATGGGGGAGCCATCACAGTCCAGTGAAGCCCAGAGCAGTGGTTCTTTGCCCAGCCTCTGATCACAGGTGTTTGCTGAGGTACCTCATGTGAAGAAGATTTCATGTTCTTGGCCACTCACACAGTTTCTTTCATGAGTATTAAATCTGCRTAAGGAGATTAATGAGACCTGCCAGAAAATCTGTTTCTGTCCACAGAGCTGCTAATTGCTGTTCACACACTGTCAGGATATTGCAGTCTGGCTCTCATCTCTGATACTTCTTCCTCAGGTGCAGAAGAGCACATCAAGTGACAAATTTACTGTCCAAGAAATTTTCCTCTGGCATAGGGTGGCAGGACCCTGAGCATCCTGCTTCCCTAGGAGCCAATGGTGCCCATCAGTTGTGTGTCCCTTTCTGTCAGTTTTTCACAATCACTGAGGAGCCACAGCAGAGCAGGACCTCCAACATCCTCTTTTTATTTTTGTTCCTGGATGTTGCTGGGTCAGCTGAGTTCTGCAGTAGTTTGTCCTTTCTCTCACTTTGCCCTTTGCAACTGTGCATGAAAATACATCTCTGTGRCATGAAGCCTTAAATAACCACCAGTAGCAACAGTCCTGGAATCCCAAGGGGAAAAAAAATTAACAGTAATGGTGATTAATTACTTACAATTATTTACTTGGAATAATGTGGGTGTGAGATATCAAAGGGAGTTTTTTTCCCCCTGTGTGTGCTTAGCAGTTGCAAAGGAAAACTTTGTCCTACAGAGTGAACTGTCTTTCAAAGGACTGATTCCTTCTTCACATGAAGGGAATTCATGCTTGACAGCTTCCAAATTGGGTTTTATTGTCTTCAGGTGGCTCTGCTGTGGCTCTGCTGGCAGTGTTTAGATCACAGAGGTATGAACCAGAATGTTCCATGTTGATTTTACTTGTCTTGCACTATTCAGAAAGGTTTGTCATTCCCTGAAGGACACCCAGTGTTCTTGGTGGCAGCAACATTCCAGTGGCCAGGGCAGAAGCTGGGAAGCAAGGTTTGTGTTGTGTGCTAWCTTTCAGATGTCAGGAAGGAGCTTTAGCTTTAGGTAATTTGTTTGAGAAATTTGCTGTAATGTTACTGGCAAAGTTGGTTTTTAGAGCAGATGTGGAGTTCCTGAGGACCTTGGTTAGAACTCAAATAACATCCTCTGCTTAGAACTGAAGTGGRACTGGTTTTGCCTTTGTAAACAGGGTGAAGTTCCTCAGATGAGCTGGAGTRTTAGGTAATCTAACTGCCCTTTTCTGGTTTATGCTTTATTCAACCATTTATTCTGGATGTCAGTGTAAAGTAACATTGTCTAACTGAGGGTGTGCATGGGGGCTGAATCCAGCCTGCTGTCCAGTCTCACTTTCAGTGGAGGAGATATGGGATAGCTGGTCCATCAGCAAAGTGACTCCTTCCCAGCCCAAGAGAGTGCAGATTGCTGTTGCTGGAACCAGGGGGGAATGGGATAGAGCCTGGAGTATGTTGTCACTGGTTTTCTGTGCAAAGCCTTTCACTTGGYGAAGAAAAATCCATTGGAACCTAGATTTTCCCTCCCTTTTACACTTCCTCACAAGAGCTAAGAAGATTTCTTGTTAAAATATTTGCTGTAAATTTGCCCTGAATTTTCYAGGGCATCTTTCTCTCTAAGGAGAGGGGGATAAAAGGGTGGCTGAAGAATTTTAAGAGTAAACTGTTTATAAGGCAGGAATTCATCCATTATCTCCCATCTCACAGCAGCTGTGGACTTTGAATGAGAACAGCTTGAAGATGGAGTGTTCAGTGCTCATAACAAACTGCTTACAAATTGCACAACACATTTCAACAATTAGATAATTTCAATGACTTTTTGATGTGCACATGGATCACTCAGTGGGCTTTGGATCACTTAGTAGCCCTCGTAATAACTCTGATCTTGGTTTATTTGCTCTGCCATATTCACTTAGCTCTGAGTCATGAGCTGATGCACAAATTATCTATGAGTCTCTYCCTGATAAATTACATTATATTAAGCAGCATGCTTCATGCCATGTAAGCCTTGACTCCAAGATCTGGCTGGATTAGCCATGCAGGCACAGCTGGAGTTTCAGATAATGGATAACATCCTCAGCTGGTGTRTTATATCCATATAACCCTGGGGAAGCCAAGGGAGCTGCACTAATCCTCCCCATCTGAACAGCTACAGGAACTGCAATGACTCTCTTTCTCTCAGCTGCCAGAGCTGGTGTTTGTGCCTTTTTGCTGCTCCTGCAGAACTTAAAGATAGCCCTGAATGGGGCAGGGTGCCCTATAAACAACAGGCTTTGTTTGGAATCCCTGAGTGTTGGGAGCTGCCTTTGCCTTTCCTCAGAATTGGGGTGTGTGCAGCACTTCTGGAGGACCTGATTTAAGTCACTTGGGAGGTACTTTTTATTTATGTAAAAATATTTATGTATTTTTTACTCTACCCTTCGTTTGTAATGGAATGAACTTAGGCTGGTTATTTAAATTAGCAATTCATAAGCCCATTTTGTACCATAGCCCTTAGTTAGAGACATTCCCCATTTCCTTTACCATTTAAATTATTTGCACTTGTGTCTGCTTTCCAGCTGACCACAGTCAAACACAGCCAAATACAAATTATTACAGAAATGTATTACATGAGCAAGCCTTTACTTCTTAAAAATGCAGGTCAGTAATTTCTGGGTATTTTTCAGAAAAACAGGTGTCTTTCCCTAGTCCTTGGGAAAATTTTGATTACAAAAACCCTACAATCCAGCATTATTTGTGGGTTTGGCCAAATGCATTCAAAGGAGCAGTTTGAACTGTCTTAGCCCTCCTCCAAAAGCAATCCTCTCCAGTCTCTCAAAGATGGGAGAAGCTGCTTTCCCTGGTGAACAATGTTTGCAGCTGCTCTCTTGCACTTTTCTATAGAAAGCACTTTTCTGTAGCATCTTTGCTAACTATATGTGCATCTCAAAATTTTGAATGGAAGGGCTCATGAAAACTGTTGCCTAATTCCCATCAGTTAAGGTCAGCAAGCAGAAAAACTCTCAGTAGCCTTTTATTCTATCTCCCAAATCAGTTACTCTGGATTTGCAATTATGTAATTTAAAGCAGGATATGGGGGTTTTTTTGTGGGAAAACTCAATTTATTAGGAACCAGAAGCTACTCATTATTAGCTGAAATTGTAATTTCTTGTTTTTATTCAATGATGAACTACAGAATGACTAAGACAGCCCTTCTGGCAATGATGAACATGGATAGAAACCTTAGAGTTTCCAAAAGCATCTCACTCTCAATTGCCATATATTTTCCAATTCCTGTGCCTTAAAATTCCTGTGATTTCTTTAGAGTGTGATTGGATATTTTTGTGGTGGATAGCAGGGAAGGCTGCCTCRTATTTTGCAACCTGACCATAAACCAGCAATGTGCTTTTGGCCACCAAAACACCAACATTCCTTTCTCTAGGAATCAGCCAGTCAGTGATGTGTGTGGCAGCAGCAGTGCATTATTTAAAAAAACAAAAATACTCTGTTAACCAATTTTTAATTTCCTGCTGCTTCGTTTTGCTTTTGCCAGGGGACACTTGGAGCGGTTTGAGCGTGAGGAAAAGCTCCTTTACCTTTCCTTGGATGTCAGTGTCCAGCATGGATGCAGTTTCCCAGCTTCACTGTGAGTGAGAGAAGTCAAAATGTGAGGGAAAAAATACAAATCTTTTAGCTGAGGACTGAAAGTAGCACCTGGCTCAGACAGAGGAAACATGAGAAGCCCAAGAGCTGCTGGCTGAGCTGGACAGACAGACAGCTCATGTGTGGCAGCAGTGCCTGCCTCCCCTTTCACCCTGTCCTAGCAGAAGTGAAACAAGAATTTATATCCTCCCTGCAGGACTTTAGGAGATCCCAATCTCCACCAGCTGGTTATTCAGTTCTGCTCTGAAATAAGGAAMTACTTTTTCCTGTTTATTTGCTGTTTTAAGGGTTCAAAATTGAGCTAGTGAGTAGAAAGTTTTATGTCTTTAACTTTTGATGTTTAAAAAAAATTCTGATTAAAAGGTAATCAGCTAATTTAGGGATGATTAATAATTTTCTCAGAAAAAGTGTTTTTTCACTAATTGGTGAAATCTCTCAGAATGATTATTATTCTTCAGGTAAACTTTGAATTTCAGGCCTATTTCCACAGACACACCAGGGCCTTATGCCCCATGTGTGTATTTATTTACCCAGTGCTGTACATGGATTTAARTGCCTCATTCCTAGCTGCTTGCTGCTGATTTGAGATAGAACTTGTGGAGTTTGGTGCATGTTCCATAGCTCAAATCATCTSCAARTGTGGCTTTAGSAAAGTTGCAGAGCTTTGGGTTGAACCAGCCTTCACAAGTTCCATTTTCCTGATTTTCCTTGGAGTCAATAACCCCTAGCAGGAGGTGAGAACAAACACTGGGGAGAGCAGGTCATTCCATTTTAAATCATCTGACAATGAATGTGAGTCAGAGCCTCTAGCAATTCTGAAAATCCCTCCAACTGTTTCTGTTTGGCTTTCCACTGTGAATTGTGACTCTTTTTTAAAGAGAAATCCTTTTGTCTTGTCCTTGCAGTCACACATCAGAGCTGGCAGGGCTGTTCTTGTGGGGCTGYGAGTCTGTCACAGCTGCCAGCATCAGTGCCTCATAACCCCTGGGTTTTAAAAAAGAATCACCCCTGAAGTGCATTTAAAAGTGAGGAAAAGCCCCCCAGGTGCAGGGAATTTCAGGTTGTTCAGAGAGTGCTGGAAGGACAGATGGGTTGGGCCATGCTGTGATAGCTGGGGGGAACACAGTCCACAGTTCTGAATGCTCCACAGAGAAAGTTTTTCAGTGAAGTGCCATCAGCCTGAGTGCCTCAGCACTGCAAAAGCTGAGATGATCATTCTGAGACTTCCCTGGCATGGAATGAGAGGGAGAGCTCACAGCAAAGCTTTTTCTAAATCAGCAAAAGGGAGAAGTTGATCCCTGAATCACACAACAGCCATGCCCAGCTAAAAATGGATTGGAAAAAGCTGTTTTCAATATCAAGAGCCTTCTCTCCTGAAAACCAAAAATGCTCTTTCATTCACAAAAAAAGAAAATGGAATCTTTTTTAATTGCCCTGATAAGCTGGGACAAACACATGTTTCAGTGTGCTCCAGGACTGAGCCAGGGCTCAAGGTCCTTCTTCATTTCCTTCCCTGTTACAGGCAGCCCTTTGTTCCCCCAGCCCTAGGCCAGAGTCAGAAGTCTGGTACATTTAGAAGAGTCACAAAGAAAGGGGGTGGTGTGTCTGCCTTGCTTCTGGTGTAGATCTACCTCCAGGAAAGAAATATTTTCTGTGACATTTCAGTGATGAAGGTGCAGAGCAGTAGAACTGCCTGGCCTTTACACACTGTGCTGCACTCACCTCTCCTTGGTCTGGGTACAAATTAAATGAAATAAGTTCTATAAACGAGTGCTTGAGAGATCTGAGAGTGAAACCTGTGGTTTGAAATCCCCAAGATGATTAAAGCTTGTTTCCTCCCTGAGTTTGGACTCAGTTACAACAGTAGGGTTTAGTTCCTGTCAGGCATTGTTTCCTGGGAAGCAAAGGTAGAAATACCCTTGGTTCCTCAGGGAATAAGGCAGTTCCTTGTCATTCACTGAGCTCTTGTTTCCAGGCAGGCAGCAAAATCACTTGATGCAAGCACTGTGCATGTTGCTGTACATTATTTTCCTGGTAAAAGCCACCTGTGCATTGCTCTGTTGTGGAGGATGTCAAAAAATAGAAAAGGAAATATTGGAGAATGGTCTTGTGGTGACATCTGAGAGTTCGTGTTGGGAAGTGAGGAGGAGAGGAGATGAAGAGGGAGGGAGATCTGGAGAAATGCTGTGCAGTGCAGGTACCTGTGTTGTGGTTTGACACTGGCCAAAAGCCAGGCACTCACTGCTCACTCACCCTCCCCTGCCACAGCTGGGCACAGGAGAGAAAAATTCACTGAAGGGTTCAAGAGTTGAGATAAGGACTGGGAAAAAACACTCCAAAGGCAAAGTGGGCTTTGCTTACAAGTACAAAGTGAGTTTATTACTTACAAAACCAGAGGAGGATAAGGAGAAACAAAATAAGCTTGGTCTCACCAGGAATCTCAGCTCTGGCTCCTGGAGCAGCTCCTGCCCCTCCTTCTGCACTGCCCTTGGTGTCCCCATGTTGTTTCCCTCACATGTTCTCACCTCATCCTCTTCTCTATCCAGAATTAAAACCTGCCCCACTATCTTTGTTTTGATTTTCTTTTTAAATCTCTCATCACAGAGGTGTTCCCATCATCTCTGCCTGGCCCAGCCCTGGCCAGCAGCCTGTCCATCCTCAGAGCCATCAGGGATTGGCTCTGCTGAGTGTGGTGGAAGCTTCCAGCAGCTTCTCACAGCAGCCACCTCTGTGGCCCTCTCCCCCCAAAAAAACAGGCTGTGCAAGACCAACACAGCTTGCTACAAAATCATTAATCAGGAAACATGATGAGATTTTACTTTATGCTGTAAGTCAATTGACAAGGGCCCTTTGGAGAGKTTGTGGGGAAGGAAGCATGTTACTGAGCTGCCTCAGTTTAATTATTACTTTGCAAGTGTTCCCATAAGCAAAGTAAATGCTCTTGCTGTCATGGTTGCAACTTCCATTTACCACTGAATGCAATGTGAGAAATTAAATCAGAATATTCATTTATGTATTTATAAATCCAAGTCTTGCAGAATTAGGCATCTGAGGTAATGGCTAGGCTTGCTTTTTCTTCCCCAAAGCTTTCCTCTGCAACAGATGTTCCAGAATTTTAAACCTCCAAAAAGCCCCATCATCTGTTTGAACATGGATGCAGGTGTGAGTTTCAGCACTCTGCAGATTAATCCAAAAGATTTAAAATATGAAATGGGAGCAGCCTGTGTGCATTCACTGCTGTGCAGTCATCAAAACCTGAAATTTCCAGCAAACCACCAAAAATCAGTGTGCCCTCATCACCCTAGCAGGTACCCTCTGCACTTGCAGCTCTCACTGGGGTGGCAAAGGGACTTCAGGGTTCTCCAAAGGACGTTTTTTCTCCTTGCTGAACCCTGCTCTTAGGAGCCACGTGGTTCTGTGGAGAGCAGCATGGATGTTGGATGACAAAGTGTGTTTAAATGGCAGTGAGTCCCACTGTAAGAAACAGACTGATTTATTTTCCTTGTTTCTGCCTTTTAAATAATTTAACAACAATGCAGTGAGCCTGCGAGCTCTGCTGCTCCTTTTGTTTGCTATCCCAGCTGCCTTGTCTTTGGTGATGACCTGTCAGTCCCTCATTAGCCCTTCTTGGTTAATCTTTTCCTTTTCCAYGTGCAGTGTTTAAACACAGTGCCTTCCTCCAGAGCCTTCATTCCCTGTGTGCATTCATTTCCTTKGGCATCTCTTCCTTGTGACTACATGGGCCCCTCCTGGGGAGCTGGGCACATCCCATAACAAGCCTTACATTTCCTTCCTCCTCATCTTTTTGTTCCTCCTTGTCTTTTTGTTCTTCTGGCCATCCATGCAGCATTTTCCAGGAGGTTAATGGGAGTAGGGAATGTGTAAAAACACAGGCTGGGCCAGGTCCTCATCTGTAATCATTAAACCACATTATCACAGCACACAGACATCCACCTGGGCTGAAACTGTCCTGCCACACACCTGGCCTGTTGGAGAAGCTCTGCTGTGAAAAGTTCTTTGCAAAGTCTCCTAAAAGTGTGGTTCTGTATGAACCTGTGTCACTCTAAGTCACCCTTGTCTTTCTCACCCTCTCACAAACTGAACTCAGTCTGTGACTCCCTTGTGGTTTACACATTGCTGGCTTTAAACATTCCTTGCCACATAATTGTCTTTAAATGTTTTATTGGGAATTTTCTCCCTCTGTCTTTAGGCTGCATCTCTCAAAGCATCCTTTCCTGGCTTTGATCTCAGCCTGTTCCTGGCTGATCTGTGTAGCCTTTGCATAGTTTTTATCTCTGCCTTTGGTTTGTCTTATTATCTTGCAAGCCCAGCTTTGCAATGAAGGCATGATGAGCAGTGTGAATAGTTAGCATCTGCTGGCTGATGTGAGTCCATGCAGCCACCTCATTTCATAACTTTCTCAAAGAACTCCAAGGTAAAAATGATTTTGCACGGTGCAATTTTTATTTTTTTTTAAATTTTGTATTTTTTTTTTGTCAGAGTGAGGGAAGTTAAACAGCTCAAGAAATTTGTTACCTACGAAAGGCAAAAGGCTGGGCCATCTGCTAGGTAAGACATTGCCTTGGGGAGTTAAAAAATGGTCAGATACTCTCACACCTCCACTCCTTTGGCCACCTGCACTTGTGCTGTACAAGCAGACTTCCAGGCTGTGCTGATGGGGCTTTGTTTYTATCCACAACTGCAGCTGCAGTGCTTTCCCTGAACTGTGGGGAAATTGTTTTCATCATTCCAGTTTCTTCCTGCATGACRGACATCTCCACACGTGTCCTTTCATTATTCACTTACAGGCCTCAGCATTTAAAGGCCAAGGAGGTTTTTTTTGAGTGGCCATCCTTCAGGGATTGTGGCTCGTTTCTTGCACAGGGTTTAGCTGAGGCTGGTGGATTGTTGTTGACACTAAAAGGCTTGAAAAAGCCCCTCTTCCTTTCCTTTACTCCTTCCCCTGAGAGTGCATGTTTCAAAGTGCTGCTGTGSTAATTGTGCCCTAATTGAGGGAAGTCCTGGAGTGACTCCACTGGAGTCAGACGTGACATCAGCAGCATTGCCCAGGCAGTGAGCTCCATCTATTATCCCTGTGCCACACACATCCCAAATCCAGTGTGCAGCCACA
>CADDXX010000190.1:212313-230639 GCA_902810485.1 Alauda arvensis | reverse complement strand
TCTCCATCCATTGTCCCTGTGCCACACACATCCCAAATCCAGTGTGCAGCCACATCCAGTGATCTCCATCCTTCAACAGGAGCTGCAGCCTCAGCACTTCAGGCACAGCACAAAAACGTGGTCAGTGTTTGCACTTCCAGGAACAAAGCAGACTTCTTTGTTAGCAGTGCCTTTGTTGTCTGAGCAGCACGTTCAGGGTAAGATCCTGGCAGCAGAGAAGAGATYATTCCTTGCTTGCAAGCAGATTACTTGTCATAACATGTTCAGGRTGCACTGCTGGTGCCTAACAGACCCATCTGTCATCCCTTGAATTTACAAGGATAAATGCAATCCCTGACACTGAGGTGATGTGTATCATCTCAAAAGTGCATCTGGGATCTACATCAGGGTGATTATTAATCTTTGTTAGATTTAGATAACTTCATCCCCATGAGCTTCTTGCTATGATAATGATGCAGCTGGATTTTAARTCCTCTTTCATCAAACAACAGCTTCCCTTCCAGAAAATCCTTATCCTATTTGGTTTGTGCTGTGTGTTCCTGTGTGCTGAAGTTAACAGGAGTTTTCCTTTGGGGCTCTGTCAGAGTGGGACCAGACCCTTTTGTTTGAAAGAAGCCTCTTTCCTTTGATGGCATCTGTTTCTAGACTGCATTGGCATTTTCCATGTTTCACCATCCCTGAGCTGTTTATTTCTCCTTGCATTTTAATGACTGCTTCTGGCTGTTTTCCCTTGCTCTCATCAAAGCTTTTTTGGATCCCCAGTTGAGCTGATGAGACATGGAGTTCAYGCAGTGTTTTTTTTCACTCAGTCACAGCAAAATCCACCTTTATAGGTGTTTTGAGTTTTGGGGTACACTTTTCAGAAGAATCATTTATTCAATGAAAAACAAAATTGGTTATTTTTGTATTTTTAAAAGCGGTTTACAAGTTCTTCTCAGGATTTTTTTTTTCAACTGAAAAAATTAGTTGATTTTTACTCTTTCTAATGAAGGAAAAGCAGGACCTGAATCTCTGCATCTTGTTTTAATAGCARTTTAAAAATTAAAACCCTTTCAAGGAACTTTGAGAATAGATGGAAAAATAGATTGGAGATATCTTTTTTCCACTTCTGCAGGCAATTCCTGCCGTGTGGGTCACATGGGGAATTTTCCTGGGTGAAAAACTTAGCAAAATTCTCTCTTCAGCTTTCACTGATTTTTTAGTTAATGTCTACTTCACTCATCTTTCTTCAAACATGCAGTGCAGATGCTACAAGGTTTTATGGCATGGAAATRTGAGGATTTGTGGAAGGAAAATGAGGAAGTAACTYCTTCCATTGTGGTTGTAATAAGCTRTTCTTGCACACTGGATTTCTTGTTAAGTTATGGCTTAGCTGTGAATGCTTACACACAGGGATAATGTTAAAGAAATGTAAATAGGGAGCTTTTTATTGCAAATTGGTTTTTAAGTTATTTGGGCGCTTTATTTAAAATATTGCTGTATATTTAGACTTGTTGAACTGGTAACATAGCTTTTTAAAATGTAGGTTTGAATATTGTGATGCTAGCATTTTATTCTTTATCATAATTGGTTTTCAAGCACAGTGATGGTGTTCTTTTAATGATGTTTTTATGTGGAGGGAATGGGCTGCTCGTTTATCACATTTAYATCCAAAAATACAACATGCTCTCTAGTGTCAGAATGGTGCAGGAGAAAACTGAGGGCTTTTTCCCCCAGTTCAGGACACTAAATCAGAACTTGACTCTTGTGGGAGCTTTCCCAAAGGAAAYAGAATTGGGCAGGATGACAGGCAGGATATTTGAAGTGGGAGCTTTGTGTGCATATGGAAGTTGAAAGCATGTGAAAGCCTATAGCACTGCAGTCAGCATAAATGTAAAAATAAAGTCAAARAACTGTGGACAGTGCACAGATTGTGCTGTAAAAAGCATTATACAATACTCCACCCCCTCCTGTGAGCGTGAGGAGCACATCTCTGATCCATCAAAGGGAGGTTAGTGTCCTTYCTTGGGTCCTTTGTCCCTGAGCTGACCCCAGCCTGGCCTGGCCCTGCCTTTTCTCCTGCAGGCAGCACCTGGAGCAGCTGGGAATCCAGCTCTTCTGCTGCCTTCAAGGTCCTTYTGAATGGAAAGGGGACAGGGAGTTTCTCAGCAGTGTCACAGCACCGTGTCCCCAGCTCTGACACAGGAAGGCTGTACAAAACCACTGTCCTGAAAATGGGAACCTGCACCAGTTCTTGCTGTTCTCTCAGGAAGAATTTTTAGAGCGAGGTTCAGGGTGAAGATGGTGTGGCTGCTCTCAGTCTGGACACCTGACTTTGAAAGGAAAATGCTCTCTGCATCTGGGCTGAGCAGGTTTTTCTCCATGTCAAGAGTGAATTGTGACTCTACTAATAGGTTTTGCAGTATAGCCACAGACAGCTGCTTAAGATCATCTGTGAGCTTTTTATGTAGCAAATATCACCATAGTTTAGAGACAGGAGGACGTTGGTGATATCCCTGATTTCTTCTGTTCATTTTATTTTTATTTTTTTCAGCATCTGACAGTCTGGCATTTGATTTTTTATAGATTTTGTGCTAGTTGCAGGACATTACGAAGCACTTCAGGGCTGCTGAAAGTTTATAAAGAGCCTTCTGAAGTCAGCATCTCTTACAGTGCTGACACTGCAGCATTTCCAAGGAGCTTTTTGCTCTTTCTTTCTTCCTCCTTCGATTCCCTTGTGGCATCTCAGCTCTGGCAGAAACCCTCAGGTCCTTTGTTCCCTGGCTGTTGGGGAAATCTGCATGTTGCTACATGCAAACTGTTCAAACAACTGGAGGTAGATTGTGCTGAAAAAAGGTCCAGCTGCTGGGCTTACCCAGGGCACCTGGGGATGCTGGTTTGTGCAGCTGAACTGGGTCATCATCTGCCCTGTGCTCACCCAGTGCTCCAGCACTTGGGAATCCAGAGGTGGCATTGGGAAAAGCCAGCCAGGAATGAGATGGTGTGCATTGGCTGAAGTGTTTGTGCAGACTGGCTTTGGGGAAGGAAATTCCTTAGGCACATGAACATGCTCCTGTGCAAATTGATTTGCTTTTCACTGCATGCTCCTGGGCCCATGAAGCTGGAAATGGAACTGGGAATGGCTGCTGGAACACACCACTCTGAACTGCTGTTGCCAGAGTGCTGGTGCTCTGTTTATTTTTCTCACTTCATGCTCCAGCACAGTTGCTGCCATCCCTCATTTTCCCTGGTACATTAAGCCTGGTTGAGGAATGCAAACGATTGTGCTGAATGAATCATCTCCACAGCCCTGTGCCTCCAGATGATGTCATTGCCTTCCCCTGTGTGTTCCCAGTGTGCTTCTTGAATAATGCAGGGTGCTGAAACTTTAACTGCCTGGCATATGATATCATCAGCACTGAGCTAGATCCTAGTTGGATGGAAGTTGGTGGAAATCCACTGACACCAGGGGAATTGTGTCAATTTAGACACAGACAGGATCTTTATGGTTGCATTTTTACTCCATGTGAAAGTATATTCAAAGGAAAGGATTTGTCATATTTGACAGCACTCCTTAGGCTGGTCATTTTTAACATAAAAAATATCAAAAATAGATAAAATAAAATAGATGTGGGGGAAAGCAGAAAAATTGTCTGATTTTTTAGTACAAGTAGGACCAGTCTAAAGAGGACTTGGTATTTATTCTAAGCAAAGTGCTGGATTTACTGGAGCATGTGAGGTTACTGCCTGGCTTGGTGAAGCAGGGCAGTGCTGTGCACTGTGGCTTGCTGGAGCAGCAGATTAAGGAAAGGAAATTCTGGCCCTGAGACAAATTCAGATAAAGATATGTCACTTGTTAAAAGCTATATTTGTCTTCCAGATCATTATCTGGGTAAAGCCTTTGGACAGAAACCTCAGCAAGAGCTTCCCAGTGTTGCACATCACCAGACAAATTATTCTGGCCCTGSTCTGTGAAAACATGGAGCTGGATTTCACCACTTGTGCTGCTTGAGTTGCTGCTTTAGGAATGTATGTGGGGATATAAAGGTCTGTCAGGCATCATCCCTGAATGATCATTCCAGTACCTGGGAGTCTCCTGGGAGCGTGACTGATTCCTCAGGGGGGAAGTTCATGGCTGTGACTGTTCCAGTGATTCATGGCCCACCTCAGGTTCTCTGGAGCTGCTGGCAGACAGCTGCTGGCATTAATAGCTACTTTCAAACCTATAATTTGGACTCATCTGAAAAATACTTTGGMCTTCTCTGACAGGTGCCCTTAAGGTATTTTCTTTTCCTGTGTCTGAGATGTGCTGTAGATCCCATACCATACCTCCCTCCTCCCTAAAAAACACCCTTAGCCTGGTTTTTAGGTCCACATGTATTTTTATTTTTTAAAGTAATATGTTACTGCTGCTTCAGGGAGCCCCAAGGCATTAATGGTAGCTTTTGTTCCTGCTTGATTACTCAATAATACTTTAAAATAGTGGCTTAATCTGTGTTTGTATCTTTGGTGTTTATTGTAATCACATAAAGCATGTGGAACTTATTCAGTATTAATGTGATTCTCTGAAGTCCTTTGATAGAATTTCTACTGTAATTCAGGATTAAATTCCTTGAGCATTAAAGAAAAGGAGCTTAATTTTGTGCTGCCTGAATCTGAAAGAGGTGCCAATGCTGACTCCTGGAGTCAAGCTCCATCCAGCTCTGACAATTCACTGGGATTGGCCATTSAATGAACTGCACTGACAAACTACAGCAGCATCAGCAAATCTGAGCTGAAAATACTCACGTGTGCAGTTGGAACTATCCTGGTTTTGTTTTCAGTCTTCCTTTAGGGTGTGTGTGTGAGCTGCAGGAGGGAAGGAGGGCTCTCTCAAAGACCCAGTGTGCAGCAATCACCACACCTTGGGCCCTGCTGGAAGCCTTGAGGAGCATCTCATGCTTCCAGGCATGRCTGAACAGCACCAAGATTGCTGTGAATTGATCTTAGATGGAAGGGAAGTCTTTTTGTTCTGAAGGTCTGCAGCTGCAGTCCTTGGGCTGGTTTGAATTCTCCTGGCTTATTGCCAGGAATTTTCCTAAGGGCCCGAGCTTTTGTGTGCCAGGGACTGGAAGGGACTTCCTTGTCTGTTGAACAGCTGTTTGCTTCTCTCTTTTTTCTACAATTTCAGCCTCATGTTTGGATCCAGAGCAATTTGTCACCTCCTGTGTTTGTATTCAGGTGGCCTCTAGTTCATGGCTCAGTTGCAATGCTTGTTCCCTTTGGAGTGCAGGTGAGGTTGCCCAGTGGGAGCAGCTAACAGGAAAAATACAGACATCTTCCTTTATGTGTTTTAGAGTTGTGTGAATTTATTTGACCCCATTTTAAATATTTYAGATTCACCACATACTCCTGTGGGCTCTGAACTTCTAATTTTCTTACCAAGCTTCTAATTGACAGTGTTTAGGAGGGATTTGTGCTGCAGCTGTGGCATGATCTCAGAGAACACCAGTGTTTAATGTCCTGAAGTTTAAAAAGGGTGCTTGTATACTCAGAGCCCATCCTAGTTACAGTTCTTGCCACAATCCCTGTGAGTTGAGGCATTTACTGCTTTAAATAATTTCCTTCAGTCTATCATTTTTGCAGCAGAGAGCACCTTTAAAAAGAATACACATTCAAACAYGGCTGTTTTCCTCTGTCTTTCCAGTTTTTTGGGGTTTTTTTTGGTTTTGGTTGTTTGGGGTTTTTTTTGGAGAGAGGTCCAAGAGTCTGAAGAGAAGATGTGGTTGAATGTCACCTTCACTGATATTTGCTAATGATTAATGTGTGAAGGATGTCATGGCACTAGAGAGGGAACTCAGAGACTCAGCAGAAGTGTTCTCAGCTGTGAATAGGTCTCACATAACTGCAGTCCTTTGGTGGATTTTATGTTTGGATTGCAGAGCACAGGGGGGCAGCACAATCAGGAAGGTGAGATGTTGTTATCCTTGTGCTTGTGCAGTGCTCCTGTGGGACACAGGGACCTGTGTCTGGAATGTATCTGAGTGAAAGGTCCAGGAGATGATTCTCTGTTCTGTCCCTGTTTTGTTGCTGTCCCAAAGGCACAGCACACAGGCTTAGGGACACTGTCTTAATCCAAAGTAAATCTCCTTAAGTCTCTGCCTGGGCTTTGCTGTGATTCTTTTTCCATTAAAACCTGAGGAAATGTGTGATCTGGTTATGTTTCTTCTCAGCTCTCTCTGGCACTCAGTCCAGTGAAATTCAATGCCAGATATATCAGTTCTGTGTCATTTGGGGTTTTTCCTAGCTGATTTCATTGCTTCTCCTACTTTCCCATCTTCCTGATTTCCAGCTGTAAGAGTTTGGAAGTATTCAGAAGACTTAGAAATAGCAGGCAGCAATTAACAGTGCAAGTAATTTCCATCCATGCTGCTCTGCCTGTCCTTTTTTATTATTTCCACTTGTGTGTGACTGCAGCAGCCACAATTTGCAAAGAGTCAGACTAAGATGAGCAGCTCTTCTTCTGCAAGCTCAAGATCCAAGCTGTCAGATAACAGAAAGGGCTGATGTTTACCTCTGCTGGTTTTGGAAGGAGCAGCTATTAAAAGCACATTTTAATGTGAGTTGGCAGAATAAGGATCACACASAGTCCCAGAATACCAGTGAACACTGATTTTAATGTTTCATTGTTTTGCTGTACAGGATAGCTCTGTGTTCCATTGAAGAAGTCAGCTCTCCCTTGGCACTATATATAGCATTTCCAGGGCCACAGAGCAGTAATGGGTGGAGGTTTTAAAAAAAGCTCTAATTAATGCTTAGGTCAGTCAGAAAAAGGAGCCTGCTTCTTCATGGGGTTTAAAACACACTTGTCTCCGTGGACTTTCTGAATGCATCAGGTTATTCTGAAGGTCATGCACTAAGGACAGTGTGTCATTAAGGAACAGACTGGCCCAGAAAGTCACAGCAAAGGGTGTTTTTCCCTGCTTTTGGGTATTTAAACATGATGGTKGAAGTACCCAGAATCCCTGCCTTGGAAAACACCATTCAAAAGGTTTATAAAAGGGAGAATGAGGCAAATTTGTATTTAATTACTGGTGTCAGAGAGGACAGAGAAGAACAGGCTCTTCAAGGTTGGAACCGCTGTCCATAAGAAGAAGCAGGCTGCAGGATGCACAGAAGGGATGAGCTGGAGTGAGTTTGGGAGTCAGACACCCCTGAGAGGAGCGAGCATCTGGGCCATAAAGAGCCAGCAGGAGAGAAGGGCAGAGGGGCAGGAAATACCAGAATAGCATCACCCCACTYGTGCCATGAGCTCTCAGCTGGGTCACCATGGTGCCTGTGGAGGGACCCACAGAGGGAACAGGAGAGAGCCCCTCCTGCTGAAGGAGTTTGAAATGAGCTTAGACAGAGCACTGGGGATCAGAGCTGGTTTTGCCATTGATATAATGGGATTATAATTGATTCTTAAGTCAGATAGCTGTCCTGAAGAGAAATAAACAGTGGCTTGTGTAGTTGGGAAAGCTGGGATAAAATAAGAAAGGGGGTCTGTTTATGGTGCTTCAGGTGCTCAGTTCTGGCTCCCTGTGTGGACAGGTAGAGAGCCTGCCTTGCAGCTAAAGCAGGCTAGAAGTGGCCACATTGGAATGAGCACATGGGAGCTGTGTGTTAATTGAGACACAGTCTGTGTGTCAGTGAATGGTCTGCAGGAGCCCCAGAGGGGCACATCAACAACAGGAGCTGGATAGGAGTGAGGGCATTAAGGAGGGCATTGCTGTTTGAAAAGTGCTCTGAGAAATGAGGGCAGTCCAACTCCTCTGTCACAGCAGAGGCAGCTCAGRTGTGTGTTTGCAAGCTGACTTGTGACCCCAGCTGTAAGCAGAGYCCAACATCTGCAGCAAATTGCTAAATCATTCTCGGCTAATGCTGACATCAGATTATCTAAATAGCTTTTGTGAGGTTATTGTTTGTAATAGGGACATGACAAACATAAGTCTTTGCACCTTCTGCTCTATTCCCTTGAGCTCTATCTGTCATAATTCTAAAATAATACACTATTTCTTTGGCATCTGAGCTGTTCCCCTCATTACATAATTTTATTTTTYCCCCTCTGATAAGTCAACTCCTAATTAATCCAGAATGCTGAACTTGTGACTTTGCAGATGCCAACAGAATCAGTGCCTGGGATATCATCACAGGCATGAGATAGKGACTCTCTGGGGAGATCAAAAAGAAACCAAGATGCAAGAGAGTGCTGCCATAATTATCTGCAAGAGGGTGAGCTCAATGTCACTGCAGCAAATGCCTTGTGGTTACTGAGAACTGTCTCAGCACCAGAGAGCAGCCCTGGCCCTGAATATCTGCTAAAGAACATCAATAAGAACATTAAAAACAGCTTAAAAACAAAAGCCAAAACACTTAATGCTCTTAAGTCTTTGATTGTTCTGTTATTATAATGTGCCATGGCAGTTTTCTCTTGGATGAATATTGCTCTCTGGAAAAGCAGAGCAGAGCATTGGAGGGAATTCTCCAGCTGGTAGCAAGGAAGTTATTTCTCTGATATCTGWGCAGCTCTGCCTCCACATTCTGCTGAAAGTTGCTGGTTCTTAGTTGATCTTTCCTAGGAACCTGRCAGAAAAATGTGGTGCTGATAATTTGAGTTGTTCACTGTCCACTGATGGGTGCAGTGGGAATAGAAGTGCCTGGGCTGCACCTGCTTTGTTTTCACCAGGATTCACAGTCACTCGTGCCTCTCTGGGCTGCAGAGCTGCAGGAACTCATCATTGCAAACTCCCAAGCTGCTTGAGGAGTTTCCAGGTGCTGCTTGGAAGATTCCAGCTCCAGTTTTACCCAAATGCCAGCTGCTCACCACTGCCATCCAGATACTGGAATGAGGCATGGCTTTCCAGGAGGTGATGGTGTTCCTGAAGGACAGTTTGCAGTAGGGTGACAAATGCTGCTGTCCCTTGTGCATGGAGTCCCTCCCATGCACTGGGCTCATGGCACTGCTGTTTTCTTCCTGTTACTTCCAGGCATTTGGGGAGATTTATCCAGAAGAACTGCAAACCTTGTGACAAKGATAGCAAATGAATATTCAGAGAGTCTCTGACCCTCTGAGGAATTTTAATGTGCTCATCCTGAGCTGCGTGGGGCTTTCCTGAGAATGGTAAATTTGCTGGAAAATGCAGGCTTAGAAAAACCACAAYTGTTTGCCCTCTGAAGTAAAATTTGTGGGCTAGCTCTGAGTGGGAAAGGACATGGTGCTTCAGGAGTGACAGTGAACGTGCCTCTGGCCTCTCCTCAGCCAAGGTGCAAGGACCCCACAGCACCAAGGTGTTTGCTCAGCACCCCTTTAACTGTGGAAGTTTGAGCCTGCCATGCCCAGTGGCTGAATGGGGACTGAAAGCCTGCTGTTGTCCTCAGGACCTTTCAGAAGTGATTTAGGGATATTAGAACAATGTTTGGGTACTGGGAGCCAGAGCACTCAGGTGAGTATTGAAGGTATTAAACCTGAAGCTTCTTTTTTAATTTGTTTTTTGCCCCTCAGTGGCAGTGTCCTGATGGAAACAAAATAAGCTTGGTAGGATGGACTGTACTCATGTACCTGGTGATCTGCAGRTTGTCCTGGTGCTCCTTGGGAAGAGAGGCTGGGAAAGGTTATTTTGGGGAGCAGTCATAGGTCTGATAGAAATGGAGAGGCCCACGTGAAGAGGTGCAGGCAGACAATGAATTTCTGCCAAGGCTCCTTTGTCTTGGCTGGCCTTCTCCACTAAGCTGTGTCTTGGCTGGTTCTACAGAAAAGAATGCCAAATACAGTAAGTTATGAAATTGCTGGGTTTTGTTTTGTAGGTTGGGGTTGAACTGATGTCCTGCTGGGAAGCCTCTGTGGCTCTGTCTGCATTAGCAAACAGCCCCATGCAGGAGGAGCAGATCTGCAGGGAAAAGGAGCAGTGAAGACCCAGGCTGACTTCAGATTTCAAACCAGCTCCATTCTAACACCAACTGCAGGAAGTTCTGCAAGAACCTTGTAGCAAATCAAGAGACCAAATATTTCATATTAAAAATGTCAACAAAACCTTTCAATTTATCAAGATATATTATTTCAAGGAGTTTTTTTTCCAAAACAAAGGCTACAGAAAGACCTGGTATATATTATGAGACATTCCAATGCTGTTGAAACTGCTTGGGTTTTTTTTGCTTCCAATCATTTCAGTTGAAGTTTTGTTTAATGCTTCTTGAGGTCATCTGGCACTCTATTTAAACCTGTTTGTGCCATTCTTGYTATAGTTTCAAAGAGGTTTATGCATAAAATTGATCTATTTATAACCATTAAAAACATATTATTATGCTTATTTCTGCCTGCACAACAGAAGGGGAAAAAATCCAGTGCTGCTGACTTAACTTTCTTGTTCTGACTCTCCTGGTGTGTGACTAGGGAATTAGTCATGACACATCTGCCTTGGCTGCAGGAAACAGGGAGAGGAGGCAGCATTTGGGAGCTGAGGAAGGAATTRGGGATCACAGGCAGGGGAGCAGCCTGGCTGCAATGAAAGATGCARTGAGAGGAGTGTGTGAGGCTTGTGCAAAAGTGGTTTTTAGTGTAGTACACTGAGCACTCKGAAGGCTTTGGATATTGTCAAGTGATAAAGATGGAGAGGAAATGGCAAGGAAAGCTTAAAGTCCCTGCTACTGGTTGTGGAGTCARACATCAGGAATAAAACAGCCATCAGCAAATAGCTATTGAAAATTAAACTAACTGTAATGTGCTGTTTTCATATCAAAGAAATAATCTGTACAAATACCTTGCCCTCCTAATCTAACTTGGCTTCTTATTTTAGTCTGGCTTTAGCAAACAAGAACAACACAGGTTTGAAAACTTCTTTTATAGATTCCTGAACCTGAAAAATGTAAGTTGGTTTTTGGACAGATGAAAAATGTTGCTAAAAACAATTGAGTCTTATGGAATGTTGTCAGTGTTCATTTGGGTTTTTTTAAAAAGATGAACTCAGGAAGGTTTTGGAGTTAGCAGGATACCATATAGTTTTCAGGTGTCTGTTTTCAAAAGAGAGGCAGTGTCAGGCAGCCAGAAGWTTGTCTGGACTTTCTCTGGGCTCAGGAAAGGTGTGCAGTGAATTGTAAATGTGGGTATGAAGAGCAGCCCTTCAGAGGACTATGAAACATCTGGCAAAAACTGCTGGAATCTTGGAAACAGAAAACTTTAGTCTTTCTGTGGTAAAAGATTCTAACCTTCAAGCAAGCACCACATTGGGMCAGGCTCCTGAGACTGAGTGACAGCACAGGGGCTGTGGGTGTGGAGTTTGATGAGAAGTGTGTGATCTCACAGGGTGAAACACTTAGGGTTTAGGATTTTAGAGTTTAGTAATGTGTGTGAGCCAAGGTGGAAGAGTTAGGGCATCGTCTGAGACCAACTCATGTGTGACCAACTCATGTGTGACCAACTCATGTGTGACCAGCTCACATGTGACCAACTCATTTTCCCCTGTGATTTTCCAGGTTCCAGAACCTGCTGTGGTCCCGAAAAGCCTTTGTGGACAGCGTGAAGGTCTACAACCACAGCTACATCTACATGCCAGCCTTCTCCATGAAGACGGGGACGGGGCCCTCGCTSCGCGTGTACTACACCCTGCAGGATTTCGGTGCCAAGCAGGCAGTGCTCTTTGCCAACCCCAACTTCCTGCGGGACATCAGCAAGTTCTGGAAGGGCAAGGGCATCCATGCCAAGCGCCTTTCCACGGGGCTTTTCCTGGTCAGTGCTGCCCTGGGGCTGTGTGAGGAAGTGACAATTTACGGCTTCTGGCCGTTCTCCGTGGACCTGCACGGGAAGTTCATCAGCCACCACTACTATGACAATGTCCTGCCCGACTCYGGCTTCCACGCCATGCCAGAGGAGTTCCTGCAGCTCTGGTTCCTYCACAAAAGTGGTGTGCTGAGAATGCAGCTAGAACCTTGTGAGGACCCTCTAATGCAGCCTTCAGCCTGAGGATTGTAGGAGTCGGTTCGGGTGATCCAGTGGTTTTTAATTTCCGCGCTCTCCAGCAGAGARCTCTGTTTTACGTTGGTTGTTTTTAAAGGGATCTGCATGGACCATAAAAAAAAAAATGCTACTTGAAGGCCAAATGGAATATGTCCTTATTGTTCAGTGCTTTCTGGAACTGGGAGGGGATGGAGTGTGTCTCTCCATCCAGCAGCGGTGGGAGAACGGTGTTCAGAACGATGTCAGAAGCAGCGTGGCTGAACTTTCCAGGGATGTTTTTAAGTGACAAGTGTAAAAAGGGCATTAAGGCTCAGAGAGTCACCAGGCCACTCATAAGCTTTTGCTGACAGTGCCAAATATGACTATCTGTTCCAAATTCCATTTCATTCCAGATCAGCACCCTGTAGAACTTCTTTTTTCCTTGCTTTTTCCCTCTGTTTGGGGGTGTGTGTGTGTAGGACAGCACTTGTGTGTCATTGACTCTTTGTTTCTTTTCCTTTTATTTTTTTTTTTATTTTGATGTGTCACCCCCTCCCTCCCCTAGGAAGGAAAAGGAAGGGCTTGAAAGCCCAAGGAGCTGAGTRCCATCAGCTCCTCTGAAGACTCTGGGGAGAGTGAAGGTGCTAAGAATCTGGATAGAATGTCATAGSAATGCCTTAGGGATGGATAAACCTATGTGCTGTAGGTTTTATCAGGATAGTTCAGGTCACTGCACTTACAGCTGTGCCAGGGCTGTGCTGTGGGCAAGAGCTGGTTAAGGCAAATGGGTCTGAGAAGAGCAAACATGTTACAAAACCAGCAGGGAAGTGCAGCCTGATTTCAGTGACCCGCTGCAAGAKCTCCACAGTGACTGTCATGGCAGGGATGGTTCCTGACCTGTTTTGCTGTCCAGCCTTAGGGATTAATTCTGTATTCATTTGGACTCCAGATGTTCRTGGGCTGTTGAGGGTATTTGAGGGGTTCAGTGGAATGCAGAATGAGGTTCTTCATGTGCTTKTAGCAGGAAAATTGCAGAAATGAATGTGTCATTTAAAATTAGTCGAAGCTTCGGAAATTGTTTCTCTGTGTGTGACTTGCTCTTCTGCTTGGATTGTAACGTTAGCCTTAAAGACTTGTACTTCTCACATGAGATTGTCTCTGCTTAAAGAGAATCTGGGATATAAAACAGCCTTTGGGAGCACTGAAAAGCTGCACAGCCAGCAAGAAAAAGGAAAAAAGGGCAGGCCTTGATGYAAGGCAGCCCTGCTGGCAGTGGTGAATCCTGTCAGTGTGCACAGTGCCTGAAGGATTCTTTTATTTTGGGTTATTACTTGGGCAGCAGATGGTCCTCTCACCGTGGAAATGAGGAATCATTTTATTTGTTTGCTTTGGTTTAGCACTGGAGGACAAGAGGAGAATCCCAGCTCAGTCGGCGGTGCAATTTAGGCTGCAAGATGTTACCACCATTACTTGAAAAATCCAGATCAGTTCTCTTTCTTATTATCTTATTACTGAATATCTAGTCAAGGGGTTGGAACAGCAAAACTGTCACCTGTTCCTGTGCTGTTCTAGCTCCAAAGTTCTAGTATTTTGGTGGATGTGTCTTCTCAAGTGTTGATAAGGTCTCTCCTTGATGCCAGCTACGAGTTCTAGACATATAAATTTATTTTTTTTAAGTGAAACCCATGGCTCTTTAAATAGGAATAGTTCAATTCTCTGTATAGGAAACTGAGGAAAAATAGTATTTTTATTTTTTGTTGAACCTATGTTTCATAATAAAAATTCTCTTTTGGAATATGGATATTCCAAGCATAAATTGGGCACTGTTTCATAGGATTACAGGGCAATGCTAGAGGGTAATGTGGAGATTTTGGAGTGTTGTAGTTATTGTTCTGATAGAATCTGAATGTACCTCATAGCCCATGTTGTCTTTGTCCATATTTTCATTCAAAGGACAGTCAGCACACCGATGGAACATCACTTGATCATTMATTTAATCTCATTAGTGCATTATCTGTGATGTGGGGACTCGGTGAGGAAGGATTTGAAAGCCAAATATTTTCCTTGCTGATTGTTCTGGCAGAATTTGAGCTGCCTTTCTTGGGGACAAAGAGGTGCCTGTGTGTTTTTTATTGGGTGCAGCAAGTTTGCTCCTTTTACTGCTTTATAGATTCCATTATCTGTGAGAACAGCTGGAATGTGATGTGCTGGAAATGGCACTTCAGCAGGATGCCAGCATTTCCCTGTGAGTGGGAGGGAACAAGGAGAGGGGGGGGAACTGCCTCTGTGCTGGTCATCTTTTGGTGTTTTTACCAGTACTTAGGAATTCCCTTCTGAACTTGTCTTGCAGCTCTCCAGCCCCATGGTGTTTATCTGTTCCATGTGTTGGGAGAATGATTGGACCAGAAGAACAAGTGTTTTTGTAGGAAAACTCTGTCCTGTGTTTCATGAGSTCTGGCTTGTTCATGTTCAGCCAGTGCCCTGGATATCTGGAGGTGTTGTATTCCCCACCTCTGTGAGATTGAACCTGAGGCTTTTGGGAGTCCCTTCTGGTGTCTGCAGTCCTGATGTTTGCTAGGAGAGAGCTTCCAAGGAATTATGGGGCAGGAGAGACTCAGGCTGTGTGTGATGTGTGGCTGGTACTGGAGACATCTGTAATTGTGGCTCYGTTCTCATTTACTTACAGTGAGTGTAACTGGCACACCCAGAACAAAGGCAACCACATTTGATGAGGAAATAATGGCTTCAAGGGTAAAGAATTTCCTGTAACTTCCAGAAAACTGGCAGTTGAGAAAAGGAGAGAAAGAAAAATTAATGCCAGTTTTGAGAGGCAAAAATCTGTTTCAGCTGACTTGCCAGTGCACAGAAACACAATCAGCCTTTTGCCCAGCAGGTAAGAAGGGAAGCAGGAGAGCACTTTTGTGGCCAGAGCAGTCAGAAAGACAAAACCAAGCAGCTGGGAACATGAGAGTGTTGTTACCTGAGAGAAATGCTGGAGTGAAGGCTCCCCATCCACGTGGAGCTGGCCCTGTGGATGTCYTGGATGAGGGCAATCCATCTGTGGGATCACTGGTATGAAATATGGCATTGCATGGAAGGGCCTGAGASTTCATTCACCTTCAGGAGGGAGCTCATTGCTTGTGTTGCTATATTTTTAGTGAAGCTTTTTGAAACCTTAATATTTGTTAGTGAAATTCCCTCCTGCAGCACCTCTATTTCCACTGCCAGTCCCTGAATTTCCCCTAAAGCTGCACAAATCTCCAAAGTTGAAAGCTACTGCAGTTCATCCTCAATAAAAACTGGTTCAGGCTGGCTAAACAATTTGTTAAGATTCATATTTATTAATTTTATTATAGACCTGACAAGGGACAAGAGTGCTGGAATATTGCTCTGCCTGCATAGGAATCACTGTCCCATGTTTGTAAGGAGAATAAATTAAATACCTTTAYCAGAAAGGTTGTGCACTGAAACCCCTGTTGATACAATCTTTCTGGGGCTGTGGATGTTCTTGAGGAARTCAAGACCAATTTTTGAACTTGTGACAAAACCCTGTAAAACTTTCCCTCCTTGCTGATTTGGAAGCCTCTTGGAGCTCTTTCTAGATCAGACAAGCAGAACAGAAACCAGCAAAGCAAAATCCTAGAGAAGGGAGTGGGAGGTGTGCTCATGAGAATAAAAACATCTCTAATTCTGGCACAGACTTTGTTACAGTGCTAAGAACTCTTGCTCATGAATGTTGCATTTTTATATTTTTGCTGGAATGAAGACAACAAGTGTGGTGTGAGGCAGCTACTAAAGTCAAAATGTCAAAGCCTCTGTTACAGCTGAAATTTTACAGAATATGGAAATATTGGCTGKTTTTTTTACTATTTTCACCTTTTTGTTGTTTTCTAGGCAGCTGAGTTAGCACCTCTGTGAGAGCTGAAACTAAGCAAAGCATCTGCCTTTTGAAACTCTGTGTCCTGAAATGTGGTAGTTATGGAAAACCATTCCTGGAAACAGCTTCCTGAATAGCAGTTTGATATCAGGCTCACCCTTGCCTGTAATTCAGGGAACTTTTGGTCTAGAAGTGAGGAAAATGAAGGAGGTGACAGCAGTCTCACCATTTGCTGCCTCTCTGACTCTTCTTCAGCTTAATAGATCAGTAARTACTGGGAGAAGTCCAGGTTATAGGAAGGACAAGCCACTTTGCTGCCACTCCCACCAAAACACAGATATAAAATGGAGCAGCCAGCTGTTACCTTGAATCATGGCCTCCTTCAAAAACTCACATGGTGCAGTTTCCACTAGCTGATACTTCCAGAATTCTTCAGGCTTTGTCCAGGAATGCTTATTCCTCATCCCCATGGTTGTTTGAGGGGTATTCTGGGTACTGTAGCTGTTCTAGTGTGCAGTGACCTCCTCTTAATGTGGGCTTCCATTTCTGCCCCAAACCATCATTCCAAGGGATCTCTCTTCCCTGTCCTTCCAAAAGGACCATTCYCTTTGGGGATAGAAGTGTGATTTTTAATATGTTTTGTTGTTTGAACAAGCTTTTCTTTTAAACTGTTGCCATATCCACCAAGAGTTCAGAATAGCTCCAAATAAAAAATTACAGCTTCAGCCAGGTGCTGGTAATTCCCTCATTGAAGAAAATAAAGAGGATAGAAGAAGGATGTGCTTTTCAAGGTGGTTGTTGTAAAATATTTTACAACATATTTTATCCCTTGGAACTTATAATATATTTGACTTTTTTGTAGTTTCTGAACAGAACAATTAGCAGAAGGCTTGAAGTGCTCTGTGTTAATTATTAACAAACTCGTTTCCATAAGGGGAATGCAAAGAGCCAACAGGAGGCTTAACCTATCCTCCCTGGCTGATATTTCTTTTTGGCAGCAGTGAGAACTTAAACAGCCACTCATTCCTCCCTGATTATTCATTTTCATCAGTTTTTATTGCAGCAGGCTGCCTTCAGCCTCTTCAGCCTGATGCATGTGCTTTCAGAATGAATTCCACTCTGCTTTTCAGCTGYTGTTGCTAATTGCAAATGCTTGCTTCAGTACAACCACAGCAGAGGTGAGCTGCATCATTTTCTATTTATTGGRAGGCAACAATTACAGAATTCTGTTACATTTCAAGCTGAATTTCTTACCCACAACTTAAGGAACCTTGCTTCTGCAGGAACCTTTGTTATTGTGTGATTATCTTGATGGGAAATTAAAAGTTTTCACTGAAAATAAATGCATAATCTGGAGTACTGAGGCACCAATTCAAGTTTCTACTCAGATGTCTCCAGCAAAATTCTGGTGTTCTGCAGAAGTGCCACAATCACAACTTATTTTTCCTTTTGTGCATTTTATAGGAAATGCTTGATTTTTTTTTTTTAACACTCCTCCTTCATGAATGCCAGTTTCTTTTTGGGTACCCACCACAGGCAGAGTAAAACTGCCAGGAGATGCCCAGATTTCAGGGACATGCTGGTTTGGAGGGGTCTGGCAGGACTCCTTTGAGCATGTGAGGTGCCTGCTGCCTCTTTGCTGTGGAGTTTGGGCAGATGGTGCAGAGTGTGCTGCTCTGACAGGAGAAAAAAAGATGTTTTAGCCACAGCCTGTGCCTGTTTGGTGTCTCCYAGTGCTGAGTGATGTTTCTTTGTTCTCTGAGGGCCCTTCAAGGACTCTGATCCTACACATCAGTCATGTGTGGACTGGTTTTTGAGGCCTGGGCTTTGCACTGGAAACTAAAAAGGAGCATGGAAATGCTAGGAAATGGTGTCCTTTGGTGGATTTATCATTTGGTCACTGCAAGGTTTGGCCTGTTGCAAAACAGATACAGAAAAATCATTTTATCTGAGCATCCAAAAGCCATCTTATCTGAGACTTGCCTGCAGGAGGAGGTCACTGCAAGGTGACTGCCTGATGCTGCAGAGTGCAAGAACCACTGTGGTTTTATTTCTATCAATAATGAAATCCCCATTGAGGGAATATTGGATTAGCTCAGCTTTCAGTGCTCTTGAAACTCCCACTCCATGAGCATTTCCAATAATTGTTCCATGCAAAGGCAGAAGCAGGAGATGTTGTTTTTTTTCCTTGTTCATGCATGTCACCTTGCAGTGAAAAGGGAGCAAAAAGTCAATCAGAGCTCTTACCCTTTTCAGAGATCTCTGGAGACTCCCTGAATAATAGATAAGCACACAATTACATAAATACAAACAAAATAGCCTGGAGTTCATAGCTCAGATGCTGGTTAGTGTCTTGAAGAATTGCTTTCAAATCATGTAGAAGAAAAAAAATTGCAAAAAATTTTACATGTGAAAATTACCCCCTATTTTTTTCTCCTAAAGGGCACTAATAACTAAAGAAAGATCCATTCATTTTTCCTGGTTTCCAGCTTATTCTGACTTCTAGCTTTGTATTCAAGG
>CADDXX010000190.1:145466-212152 GCA_902810485.1 Alauda arvensis | reverse complement strand
TGAAATCTGTGACTGTTTATGTGCTCCAGTAGACAAAGATCAGAAAGGAGATAAATGCACCAAAGGACACAGTATTTCTGGTAAAGATAAAGGGATGGAAGGAAAGGTTTAAATGCCTGGAACCCAAAGTTGTTAACAGATGTTGGGTTTTTATTTCTCTTGCTTCTCTTGCCCTCAGTTCTTGTTGTACTGGGGTRAAGCTTGCTGTGTTCACAAGTTGCTTAAAATTATCTCTGCACTGCATTGAACTTTCCTCTGGCTCTAAACCTAAAAAATTAACAGAGGGACAAAAACCACTTCAGGTTTATCAATATTTGTATGCAGCATTTGACATCTTCCTAGCACTAATTACTCTATTAACTCCTAATTAAATGAAGTAGTGGAAACCACTACTCATCCCAGAGTTGTGAAGTCTTTCTTCCTGTGGTGATTTCTCTGTTAGGTGAGTGGAGATTATTTTTAGCTCAGATGTTGTGAGAATTAATTAACTCATGCTTGGGAATTAAAGTGAAAAAAAAACCCAGAAATTCTATTAAGGTTTTCTGTTTTGAACAGTGTAAACAAGCAAATGGGCTGCCCTTTCTATCTGGGTGAATTTATGTTTTTGTGTGAAAATGCTCCCCCATTGTTAGGAAGTGAAATAGGAACATTGTGTCCAGGGAACACCTGGATTGCAGGAAAGGAAAAAGCCCTGCATTTTTAATGGGAAAAGAAGGTTTTCTCCTCTCTGTCCTCAATTTGCAAACCAGATTCTCTGCTCTCTTTCACTGTTCTGACTTAATCAAATCAATAGAATTGCCTGGATTTTAACTGGTTGACTGTTTGAGGGAATTCATCCTTGTGAAAATTTTAAATTATTTTAAAGCACTCCCAGATTTTGATATTTAGCATCATAATTCTGTAATCTGTCCTGTAATCTACCAATTCTTTTTTTTCCCCCAACAAGACCTTGAGCAGTTTGTGCTGTTTGTTGGTTGCTTTTGTAAGGCAGATACCTCACTGCATTTCAAACTTCTGCCACRTGAAGGTGTCACAGATTGAAATCAAACCATGATCTGTGTCCCAGCCTTGGTTCATGGAAGTGATCCATGAGCTGCTTGATCTCTCAAGTGCATTGGATGAGCCAAGTGAAAATGAAAAAAGGGTTTTTCTRCACTGGGAAGCTTCACACTGGCTGTAAGTAGGAATGTATATCCTCAAGTAGTTTATTATTCCTGGTGGATCTGATGTCTGCGAGTGTTTCCACTCATCAAATAATTTTGTTAGCTTTTATTGATGCAATGGGATGATTTTTTTCCCTCTGCTTTTCAACTGCATCTTCTTTTCTGATAGTGCTTGCAAGGGAGAAATCCTTCTTTCCTCTCTCTTATTTTTTTAAATGACAGGCATTATTCTGATCTCAAATGCTGGTTTTCTTAAAAAAGTTGGTCTTACATTTTTTTTCTGTGTTGTGCACAGTATTTTTTTTCCATAACAGTACTTATGTTTTCAGTGATTAAATCTCTACAGATTATCTTCCTCTTTAAAAACTGAAAGGTTTTTCTGGCTTTCATACAGCCCAGCTTATGAAGCTGTCGAGTGTCTTTGGGTTTCATCCTGAATTAGTCACATTTTGAGTCTTTGGAATGTCTTGCTACACTCACACTCAGTGAGGTGCCAGTAACAGATCTCCAAAATAGCTTTTGGGTGAATACAGTRTTATAAGTTTATCARATGAGYATAATTGACAAAAATCASCAATTAGAGACATCAGTGGTGAGGCCATTTCCCCCAGTTCAGCCCTCTCTGAATCCTTCCCCACAAATACATAGAAAAGGAAAAAGGCAGAAGTCAATTTGGCATCATTTCCACCCATTTTTAGAGACTAACAAGACTCTGGCTTGTCTAGTCTCTACTCCATATTTCACACCACTGTATCATGCAGCCAGCTATTATTTAAATAACTACAGATAAAAGTAGTATGGAACACTGAGGTGAAAGTGTCAAAGATAAATTTAAAGTTTAATGGGCATTTTTAAAGCAGGATTTGAATTTGAGTTTGCTTTCAAATTTCAACCAAATCCTTAATAATTATTTCACTCTGATCTACATAAGAACAACAATTAGTGTTAATGATTTTGCAGGAAATTGAGAGTCATTCTGGTTTGTAAAACTGTACCAGACAAATTATGGCCTTCTTCTTGTAAGGCCCAAATTGCATCTGAAATTTGCTTTTCAGTATGTTCGGTAATCCTTACTGTGGTCAAATATCATGTTTGGAATTACAGCCCCGTGGGCTCAGGCCCAGTCTTTACCAGAGCTCATTTTCACATATTCAACACCACACTGACAAGTTGTTCTTAYAAAGAGCTTTTGGATACATTTTGGACTAAAACCACGTGCAAATTTGGGGACCAAATCTGGCTCATGGTTACCAACTGTGCTTATAACAGGCACAAAAGAACCACTTAAATCCCTTAATGCTGATTTGCATCAGTCTCTGTTTCCTGGTTGTTTCAGGAGAGAGGTCCCTTCACTTTGGAGCAGTGAATTTTCATTTTATATCTCATGGAAGTTACAATGACTTCTAAGTTTTTTGTTTCTCACCCATACCAGCCACCTGGCTTTAACCTGTGTTAGTGCTGTCTCCATCTGGCTGTTTCTGAAAGCTCCAGAGGAAAGCAGGCAAAGACACCAAGGAAATGAAAGGTGCCTTGCTGTGRTGTTTTTCTAGAGTGGTACATAGCTCTGATAATGAACTGTGAAATGTAGCATGTGGGTGATGATGAATGTAAAAACATGCATGTGTTTTTATCTGAATGTTGTGTCCCTGGGATGGGTTGTTAGTATGAGTTCTGTAGTGTAAAAATACTGAAAAAAGAAGGGAAGAGAGATGGGAAAAATCCAGCAGATTTGCAGTGAGCCACATCCCCTTTTGACTCTGTTTCCTTCTCAGACTTGAATTAGGTAATGTGGCCCTTACCCTTAGGAGGGTAATAAACAAACTGCTCTGTTCCTAAAGCTAAATTCTGCTTCTTYCCAGCACTGTCAGGGACAATCTGTTTGTATTTCTGACTTATTGCCAGGCAGGGGCTCACGGGGCTGCAGTGGCTGGGAGGTGAGCCAGGCTYGTGTTTCCTGCCCACATCCCACATCCTGCATCCAACATCTGTGCCAGGAGATAAGGGRCTGTGCTTTGTCACATTTTGCTGCTCATGGCTAGGAGCTGAAGTGCAAAGTAAAATTCTCTGAATTCTATTTCTTGTTGGCACAGCCACAGCTTGGGGAGGTTTTTGTGCTTGGCCAGAACAGAAATGGGCTGGGCAAAGGTTTTTCAAAGTTGTCCATTTTGCATTTACCTCACTGAGGTATTTACAAGGAGTCAGTGATTTCACAAGGCACCAGTATTTGGTGGTGTTGGAGTTGCAGCCATCCTGAATATCTGGGGAGTATCACTGGGGTCATCCCAACTCCCTGGTGTTTTACTTTGGGAACAAACTATGTTCTCTGAAGGCAAGCAGCCCAGGAGGCACTGCCTGAGAGCTTCTGTTTGCTTCTCCCTGTAGCTGCAAGGTCCTGGCTGTCACCTTCCCTGACCTGTGCATCTCAGACCTCCTGCTTTGTAGCTGGCTCTGGCTGTGAGAAGGGGCAGTGCTTGGATCAGAGGTGCCACCAAAGCTTAAACAGGTGTCTGGGGAGGAGCTCAGTGTTTGGATAAACAGGCTGATTTGGGATCAGTCTGTGGTTTGCAGGAATGCTRGGATGCAAAGCCCTGGCAGGACAGACACAAGGTTTCTCCTGGCCCTTCAGGGACTGGGCACAGTTGCCATTTTTGCTCCCCAAAGGAGCCATGTGATRTGGGATGTCAGTGTTAGCTGTTCAATCCTCGTGCTTTTATTTGCATTCCTTCTTCTCTTGCCCAGTGTATTGGAAAAAAAACCAAATGTGATGGTAATGTGGTAGTTGGATGTCTTGAGGTGATTTTAAAGTAGAAACCACTATGCCTCTGAGATTGCACAATCCCATGAATTTGTGTCACCTCCAGTGCCCAGCATGTCATTGTCCCATTGCTGATGTGTGTAAGCTTTACAGGCTGGATGTCCCAATGACAGGAGCACTTGGGTGAACATCTCCCATCATTTTGGCACGCTCAGGGGCAGAGATACTTTGTGTGGAGTGTGTTAAACATCCCAAAGCGTGGTGTTGTTCTGAGTCTTGTGAGTAGGGCTTCGGTCTAATTCACTCTCCAATGTAGCAAATGTTTGCTGTCAGCCAACACTATCACAAGGACTAAGGGAATCTCTTTCTTTGCCCTGCAATAATGTATTTTCTATGATGATGTCAGTAGAATTTGTTCATTTTTTCCAAGTACTGTGCAGTGCTTCTTTGAAGAATGTCCCTTTTCCAGGTGGTTTCATGGTGGCCGTACCCCAAAATGTCTAGATGTCTCTCAATAGCAAAAATTGCTTTGTTATTGAATGTATTATTTATTAACAGTATCTTGTCTTTTTCTAGTTGCATTTTACAAAATGTGCCACAAGCATCTTGTGTGATTTTTATAAGGAAAGTCTTATTTATAATGTTTGTGCAAGTGGATGGAAACAAATAATGATTTTATAGTAGCCCATGCCTTTTTTCATAGCTGCAGAGTCTTAATGAGCATGATCAGAAGGGACAGGCTCATTGTCTCATTTAATTTTGATGAMGTTTTTTCAAAGTTAACTATTATGTTATTCATTATTTGAAATTAATTACCTTAACAAATAAATATCACCATTTTAAGAAATGAAAAGAGTTTTTGAGGGGCTTCTTTTTCTTCCCTGTTCCTCACTCTCTAACCCAGTATGTCCAAACAATCCAGGTCATTTCCTGTTCCCCTTTCCCTTTTAACCCTCCCCAGCTCAGCCCCTTTTGAAGACAATGAGGATGAAGGGTCAGRTGATCCTGGCCACTGCAGGGACAGCTGGAGCAGGATTCCTCAGCCTGGTAGGTACCAACAAGGAAATCTCTGTTTTCATTTTATTGGAAGGATTATCCATAGCAAAGGTGGTCYCTGCTGAGGTAAGAGGGGAAGGCAGGCATTCCCTTTCCTTTAGCTGTGATGGTTCTTTTTCAGAAACCTGAGTTCCAAGAAGAGTTAGAGACCATTTGACTTCCAGTTCACTCTGGTGTGGGCAGACACAAATGGCTGAAGCCAGCCAAGGATAATATCCCAGTGCTGATGTGATTATCCTCATGTTCTGCCTTAACTTCCCTTGGCTCTCTCACACATTCATTTCCCTCCTCTAAATGCATGTTACCACACAGTGATTCAATGAGAGTTCCTCATTCCTCTCTGTTAATATTTCTGGGTTTTTTTTTAAGATACCATCTCCACCAAGGTCACTCTCTAGATTGCTTCCTGTTGGGAGGAGGGTCAGTGAGGGCTCAGAAAAAGAGAACTCCCTGCCTCTGACAGCTTCTGCCAGGGGAGCTCTCTGTGGGTGGAAACAGGATCTCTGTGGGTGCTTCCTTGTGAAGGCAAAATTGCCTTGGAACGTGGGAAACCTGGTTCATGAAGGTGCATTGCACTTTGAGCTGGTGAAATGCTACTTGATAATTATGTTCTTGCAGTTTTCCCTCCTGGAAAGGAATCCTTCCTCAGCTGCACCACTGATCCCAGGTGCTTTTGTTCAGCCCTGTGCCTCTTCTTCCCAACCCTTTCACCTCAATACACTGATACTCATTCCTTGCTTTAAAATGTTCTGTGAGAAGGCAAAATGTTGTCACTGTCAGGGCCTTAGAGTTCCTTCTGTCTGCCTTTGACAGGAGATGCTTGAATATCATAGGGAAGGACAAGAGAAGCACATCCAGTGCAGAAAATTCTCTTGGAATCTCACTTTAAATCCTCTTCCACGCAGATTTCCAGCCCACGGTGCCATACCCAGCTTGGACAGCCTGCTGTGGCTGTTACTGGTGTTGGTTTCACTGATGTGCTTTTCCAGCTCACCCCCTCATGGCATTTTAGCAGAAGTGCTGCACATGTTGTGTTGTTTGATCTGGGTGTCTGGTAGATAACACACTCCTCAATGCAAAGGTCAGCTGGCAGGGAGGGCTGCAGTGGTGTTGAGAGGATGAGTTAATGGAGATTTTCCCATCTGGTGCCTAACTCAGCTGAGGGGTTTTGTGGAGYTGATGCATCAGGCACACTGGCTGGGATGTTTTGCTTGAGCCTCTTCAGCAACAATGAGATTTCAGCCTCCATCAGGGGCTGCCTTCCTAATGACCACAGAAATAGTGTGTAAGATGAGTAACAACTTCAAGAAGAAGATTTTCAGGAGAAGACATGTGGCACTTGGGAGGARAACCCTGAATTTGTGATTTCTGCTGCAGATTCCTCAAACTGATCAACCACTCCATGTCAAGGTGCTGCTGGTTTTTTGACAGAGACCAACTCCTTGCAGTCTCTCAGATACTGAGGTAAAATGTCCTTAACATCCTTCAGAAATTCTGGTGGAGAGAAYTGGAGACTCCAAAGAAATGAGCCACCCTGCCCAGAAGTTCCTCAGTTTGAACACGAGTCCCAGGCCACCCTGACATCTTGTGCTGCTTAGAGAATGTTTGAAGTGTGCCACAACCATGAGATGCTGCATGATGTCCATCTCAATTTAACTGCATAAAACATCCTCCTGTGTTGTCCAGTCAGGTGGGTAATTAAACTCCCCATCGTGCAGTGTGGCTTTTCCTCCATCTATCCTTGAGTCCTCTCTCCTCCAGACAGGACTCCCTGTTTCCTTACTGCTTTTGCTGAAAGCCATCCAGCAGCTGTGATTATTATCCCTGCTGCTCTTTGCTCTTCCCAGCAGTCCTTTCTGGTCCTACTCCTTTCTTTTTGAGATAAAAGGCTTAGAAGCCCATGAAATCTCAATTGCAAGGTTTCTTTTCACTCTTTCTTGTGGTTGTCAAATCAGGCCTTCTTCATCTCCAACTTTTAGCCTCAAGATCTGCAAGTCTGGTGGACTTAGCAGCTGAAATCAAAATTTAAAAGTAGGAAATTTTTGCTTTTTCTTTAATTTTTCTATTTAATTTCTGTATTCATATATATGTATATATATAGATGTATACCTACACATATATATCCTGGGGTTTGGTGAGAAGGCTTCAGATCTCTAAATYAGACTTCTGACTAAAGAGGGATTTAAATGCAGCAACCCCTTTGGATATCTGGATATTCTTAAGAAAGAATGTTAGGACCCAAATGCTTTCCATTAAAAGGTCTGCATGGGCCCCTTTTGTAAGGAACAAAAAGTACTAATTTAATTATCCTGGAAGATCCTGGGAGGTGGAATCGTTTGCTTGGTCCACTCTGCTACAGATCCATTTTATTTTGTAGGTATTTGACAGGGGTAGGATTGAAATGTGGTTTAGACCCTGTCCTTGTCTCAAAAAGATTTGATCCAGTTCTCTGAAAGATCACTGTAGTATTTTCARTATTTTGATTGAAATCCACTTTGTACTTTTCCTATATTTTGTGCCCATAACTGAGCAAAACACCAGGGTTTTCTAAACCAGTACCAGCAATGCATAGATCTTACAAAAATGGTTAGAAAAAAATCAAGTACCTGTATATACTGCCAAGGAAAAAGTCAATACCACTAAAAAGAAAAAAGATTCTGGATAACTTTCAGGCAGGATTCATGCATCAGCTTCTTGGAGCTTTGTATTCACTATTTAGAATTACAAGTGATGATACCTGCAGATTTACCTGTTGAAATTAATCTATACCCACGTTATTATGCAAAAATATTTCATAAGACATAGAGTACTTTCCCAAAAAGGGAATTTTTTATAATACTGTATTATGCAGGCTTACTACCAAAAAAACATTATAGAGGATGAGGAAAAGCTATTCAGAATCCCTGTTTTAAAAATGATCTGCCATGATGCTAAAAATACAACTGTATATGCTGAATTGCCATCAGACTCTGTGTGGTGTTTAAATTTAAAAAGTAAGTATTCTAAAATAAAACAAAGTGGTTGAAAAATCAAGTGGAGTGTGAGTTTTTCCAGTGAGGAGATGAAACTGGAAATATGCACAAGAGAGAAAAAGTTCAAAACAGTTCAGTTGCRTTCTGTTGTAACAACCCTGTGCCATAACAGAGTGTTTTTATCTTGCCTTAATATGTTTTTCAGAGTTCCTTTTGGGATCCAGATCTCCCAGAAGCTGTTTCACTCAAGTTACCAAAACAAAGATTTCATTTGAAGGCTTCAATAATTCAGAAAAGCAACTCAGCAAGACTTTATAACCCACCAGGTGCTTTGCTTTCCTCACACTCCCCATCTCCCARCTCATTGCCATGGGGACACCACTGACAAATGCAGAGTGAGAGGAACCAGCTCTGGTGGCACACCACAAGTGTCTGGGGATGGGGAAGGTGTGACAAAAACAAAAGGAAATCACAAGTGACAGCACCAGGGCCTCAGGCCCATGAAATGACACCACACTTTGGGCTTGGGTTGGATGTGGCCTGTCAGYTGGGGTTTAGCTCCTGGAATTACCAGCTGTCAGGATGGATAATTGTCCTSAGAGAGGGAAAATGGCAAGTGCAGAGGTTTTTATGAGGGAGTGCTTGTGGCAGGAGGGTTTGGCAGGGCAGCAAGCTGGGTATCAAGTCAATAACATGGACTTGCCATTGCCAGTGACCACGTGGTGTGCACAGGAGGCTGAGACAGGGAGTTTTCCCATCTAACTGAGTCATTGAATCAGCATCTGGAATGCTTCATCTGGTGCTGGGGTTGGGCCAGGTGGCCTTTARAGGTCCYTTCCAAGTGAAAGGATGGTTCTTCAAACAGTGAGCACTTCCTTTGGTCACACTGCCCTGCCAGCCTGGCAAACAGTGACATGGTGAGGCTGCTGCTGCTGCTGCACTGGGGCTGTTCCATAGCCCAGGGRCCTCACAGCTGGCTTTTCCAAGGCCAGATGTTCTGACTGACATGGTAGAGGACAGCCAGGCAGTGTTAAGGGTGTGGATGTCCTCAGCTGGTGGGACACAGTGGGTGCAAATGGGAAGCTGGAGCATTTCCCTTCCTGTTTCTGTGGGATTGAGTGATGGTGGGTGAGGGCTGCTTTCCTTTTGCCTTCCAGATCCCTTCCTGCTCCTACCTGCTCTGGCCAAGCCCTCTCAGAAYTTTCCCCTTTCCCAATTTTTTTAGTACTTCACATTTCTTCTTCTCTTCTTCCATTTCATCTYCTACCTTTTGCTCCTTTTCTTGTCCCCAAACTTCCACTTTTCCCTTTAGGGCCCTGCTGTTCGTGGTGTTCCCTGCCCACTCCCCTCACTCCTGGGGATCCTCTAAGCCCCAAATTTGTTCCCACTCAGATCCCTAAAGGCATTGCTGAAGCTGCCACTGCACATTAAAGACATTTGACAGACTGAGGCAGATGCTGTAGAGAAAAAAACTCCACAAAAGCAGCCTGGAGGAAGCAAATACTTTTTCATCAGTGCATATTTTGATAGTCTGAACTCTAGAAAGCTCATGGCAACCACACTGAATATAAAAGAGGGATAAATAACTATTTATTCAGTGTAAAAAGAAGAGATTCCTGTTTGACAAAAAAAAAGTTCAAAAGAGGAAAAGGAGCACAGAAAACCAACACTGCTGAAAAAGTGCTTTTGAAGGTGATGCCAACATCAGACTTCTGACAAATACTGGTATCCATAATCCATAATTCAGGTGGGTATTACCTACTGCCTGAGCCTGTTATGAAACTTCATCTTTATAAAAGCATGTGCAGCTCTGAGTTCAGAGATCCCYGTGGCTTAATCTGCAAACCCTGCTGGCACCAGGCAGGGCTCAGAGCCGACGTGCCTGGAAAATGGAAACAAACATTGTGCAAGCTCTTCCACAAACAGCTGGCACAGGCTGGCCACGGTCAGGGTTTGCTGACAGCACCACARACTGTGGAACAGGGTGGGATTGCTGAGTGTCTTGGTTTGAAAGCCAGGTGTCTGCTGGGGAAAAGCCTGAGCCCTCCCCTTGCAATGGAGAATGCAAACCCCCCTCCCTCCAAATTATTATAAATTTGAAATGAAGGGGCTTTCAGGCAAAAAGATGTGGGAATGGGAATAAGAGGGTTTTTTTTAATTAATAGATATATATAACAAAGCAAGCAAACAAACAAACAAACAGCTACAGCATTAATAATAAGACAGAACCGAGAACTTCGAGGGACCACAAAACTCGGGGCAGTCTGATCTCAGTGGTTCTGAGGCACCGAGCTGGAACGGCGGCAGATCCCGGCGGGAGATCCCGGTGACTGAGGCACCAAGCTGGAACGGCGGCAGATCCCGGTGGTTCTGAGGGACCGAACTGGAACGGCGGGAGATCCCTGTGGCAGATCCCGGTGGTTCTGAGGGACCAAGCTGGAACGGCGGCAGATCCTGGGCTGGCTCTGAGGCACCGAGCTGGAACGGCGGGAGATCCCGGTGGCTTTGAGGCACCAAGCTGTAATGGGGGGAGATCCCGGTGGCTCTGAGGCACCAAGCCGGAACGGTGGCAGATCCCGGGCTGGTGATGAGGCAGATGGTGGCTGGAGCAGTTCTGCAGTGGTGGCTGGAGCAGCAGAGATGTCCCGRCAGGACAGGGGTGTGAGGGCAGCGTAGGGAAAAGCCTCAAAGCAGGGCCGGAAAAACGGCGGGACAGGCGGCGGGACAGGGCCGGGCCCGCTCCAAATGGGGCAGGAGGCGAGCTCAGGAATCCCCGGGCACAGGAGCAGATGATGACAGAGTTCCCAGGAGCAGAGTGGTGGTGACAGTGAAACTCCTCTGGCAGTAAGCACACAGCCCTCAGGAGTGCCCAGCCCCCAGCTCCCGGCCCTTCGGCCTTCCCTTCCCTGGTTTCTTTTGTCTTTCGTTAAGTACTGACAAGCACTCAGTGGGAAAGAAGTCCCTGAGGGAAAAAATTCCAAAAGGCAAAACAAAACAAAAAAAAACCACCCCAAATCTAACCCCCAACACTGATGTAAAACCTCTGTGCACAAAAGGAAGCACTGTAAAGTGAAATGGTTGTTGTTTGGTAGCACAGGTGATGTCTGTGATGTGGTGTGTGTCAGAGAGCACCTGGTGCAGTCTTTGTGGGTGAAAACACAGCCCAAGATCCACCAGCCCCCTGTCCTGGTGGATCTGATGCATGTCCAGTGCTGATGAACCCTCCACTTCCCTGGGGACATGGCTCCAGTGGCTGATTGATCTGACTGTGGAAAAGTTCCCTCTGGTGTCTAACAGGAATCACCAGGTCTGTAACTTGTCCTCGTTGCCCCTCATCTTTTCCAGGTGACTCCTGGTACAAAGGGAGTCTGCACCTACTCTGGAGCCATCCTTTAAATACTGGGATGTGGTGAGAAGGTCTSCCCTAAGCATTCTTCTCTGAAAGGCTGTGGAAATCCATTTCTSTCAGCCTTTCCTCACACAGCAGCTCCCYGGCCCTGTGATCACCTTTGTGCCCTGCTCTGGACCTTCTCCASACTGTCCACAACATTTTTGTGYAGTGGGARCTAAAACTGGACATGGTATYCAGGCAAGCACTGAGTGGGACWWTCTCTGCTGGTTGTGTCCTTGTTGATGCAACTTAGCATCCTGTTGGCTTTTTTCTGCTTGTTTTCCACCAGGATTCAGCATAAAATTGATAGTGGGATAGATTTGATTAGCAGGTAAAGTTTGGGAAGGTATCTGCACTGCAGGGAGCTGAGTCAGGGGGGATGTAAATAGAAAAGAGTTCTGCAAGTCCAGTAACTAAAGCTGGGTGACTTCTGTATCTGGTTTTTTTGTTTGTTTGGGGGTTTTTTTGGGTTTTTTTTTTTTTTTTTGGCTCAGCTGGCTGGTTTTCTGGATTAGAACACTCTGTGTTTGGCTCAAGTCAAACTAGGTAATAATTTCTTTTTCAGTTGTTGAATATGTGATGGGGCTGGCTTGGACAGGTCCTTTCCACAGAGCAGGAGCCCAATGTGGACACATCAGCAGTGCCCTGCCACGATGGAAACAATACAGGCAAGTTCTTTAGATCTGTGTTTCTTTTCTTCTTTTTTTGTGTTTATTTTTATCCCCTTTTAAAAACTATCTGATCAAACCTGCTTGCTATATGTGGATGTGCATATGTATTTTTGCTTAACAATGGACTAATTTAGGACCAGCTATGTTGGTGGAAATSTTCCTCACATGGAGGAAGAGTGAATCAAASCCTTYTTCYAGTYTGATTACAGAGCAGGGCATTTACTATTTCCTAACTTGACAGAAAATRTTTTCTCTTCCCTTCTGCTTCTCATTAAGAAATGATTGTTGAAGTCTGTCTCAAAATACAATGTGATTACAAGGAATGTGTTCRTGTTTTAATCCATTTTCAGTGGTTCATCAGCCTTTTGCCATGCAATTAATGAAACAGAATATGAACCAGACTTGTGTGATTTCAGCAGGATGTGTTAGGGGAAAGGCTCARTTCTGTGTTAAAGAAACTTGTGGGCAGGTGATCTGAATTTAAAGGGTAGACTAGCAGGATTTCCAGAAAAATGACACAGGATTAATAAAAATGTGAGATGAGTTCAAGCTCAGYTCACTAAAAATCTCAAGGGGAAAGGATTAGAAATTCTATTTCAGTTTGACTTGGGGGGAGCAGAAATAAAACTGCCCAGAAATAAATATTGACAAATCTTGCTAGTACTATAAATTTCTGTTAAAATTGTTGGGAATTATCAACGTCCCTCCAAGCCTTTGAAATTCCTGTCAGACTCAGATTATTGTTCAGGAAAGGTAATATTTATTCACCCATTCAAAGACAGCCTTCCAGAGGAAGATTGAATTGCACTCAAGTGCAAAACYCCTCCCTCCAAATTATCMTRATTTTRMAATTAAGGGGCTCTTCTTCAGTACCCAGTTGTTGGTGTTTCCTATGGGAAAAATTCTATTAAAAAGCAAYTTATGGGCAAAATTCTGTATGTAAAAAGGAACAAAAGGAAAGAAACCTGTCCCCCAACGTGAAGCCACTGTAGCTGCACATTTCAAAGCAGCACAAGCAGTTCTGTGTGCTTTCAGTACCTATTGGACATTCTGCCCCAGAATTTCCATGCTCACAGACACACACAGCCATGGCACATTCATAGAATCAGTGATGAAACAAAAAGACACATTTTGACTTCGTTCCTTTGATTGTACCCGTGGGGAACATTTGGCTTTTACCTTTTGGCTCATCAAGCTCCATTCAGTGCTCCCTCTTTTCCATGCAGTGTGAACTTTAACAGAAAACCCATCATTTATGGAGCCATTAGTCAGCTGGGCAAGACTGACTGTGGGGATAATCAAAACCAGGGAACTTTTTCAGCTGTCAGACCACTGACAGCAATCGTTTAAATGGGTAAATTACAATTCTTTTGGTAATTCATATGAGTTTGGCTCAGGGCAATGCAGATGTTTTGTCGTTGTGCTAAGCAAACACTTGGAGATGTGAACAACAGGCACAAATTAATTGTCATTTCARGTGGAAAACATTCTTGGGAAACATAGCAAACATTTAACTAACACCACTCAAACTTGAAATTCCCCATGCTGGATATGCACTAATTCTAATAAAATGTTGTTTTTTCCAAATCAGAAAAATGCTTATGAAATCTTCCCTTTAGGGAGAGTGTGTAGCATCAACATTTCATGAATTTACATGGCAGGGGAAAACACACAGGGCTGCAGGAAAACAGACCTGTTGGTGCAGATGATTTTAGCTTGGCTGATTCCGGGGAAAACCTCCAGCCAATCTGTCTTTGTTTTCATGGACAAACATAAATTCATCCAGAATTAACCACTCGTGATTTCTCAATTAAAAACAAAAACTGAGGGTCTGGTAGTCAGGGGGGAAATTACAGTTGACTGCCAGGAGGCTTCTTCACATCTCTCTCTGGTAGCTGAATATTTTGGGGAGAGGAAATGCACACGTGCTGTGGTGCAGCAAGACAGAGGTGTGCAAGAGTGGGCTGGCATGGATCATAAGGAATCCAAGATGCTTCAGTGGCAAATAACAGGGGATAGAAACAATCTGGTGACATTGTTTCAATTACAAAAAAAATTAGGAAAAAAACTCCCTATCTATGGCACTTCCTCATTCCTTTTTTCTCTTTTCTCTGCAAGGTGAGATCTTGTACCACCTCTTTAGTACTTCCCTCCAAAAACCTCCTGAAGGAGTTCCCTCACACACCCTCCCCTGCAAAGACACGTTTGGTGCTCTTTGGGATCACTTCTCTGGAGTTTTTGTGCCCCTAGAAGACAATTCCAGCATCATAATGCTTCTTTCTCTTCATGTTATTGAGCTTGCRKGGAGCCCTGCTCTCCTGGGGATGGCTGCTGCCTGCCCCTGGGCAGCAGTGAATTAATTCCTTGGCTTGCTTTGCTTCTGTGCACAGCTTTTGCTTTACTCATGGGACTGCCTTCACCTCAACCCATGGGTTTTCTCACTTTTCCAGTTCTCTCCCTGAGCCCACTGATGGGGGATGAGCACGTAGCTCTGTGGGGTCTGGTTACCAGCTGGGATTAAAAACAGGAGCTGAGATAATTCCATCTTTCTTTAGAAACTGGAGGAAATTTACTGTTATAAAAATCTGACTGGTGAGTGGTTTTTCCCCCCCTCATCTCATGGACCTCATTTGGAGTCCCAGCCAGCTTTTGTGGAGGAATAGCTCCACATTGCTCCCACATCCCCACATTGCTTTCTTTTGGCAACTTCATTGCTCATTTGGCCAAGCTGTGGTAGGACCCCTGTGCCAAATTCACTTTTACTGGGAATCCTGGTGCATTTTTTGATATTGCTGGGGCTTCTTGTTGCCCAAAGGAGAAGGAACAGATGAGGAGACACCTGATGAAGCCCAGATCAAGCAGCAGGAGGTGGGATTTGTGTGTTGCTGATGTGTCCTTGGTGTGAAGGCAGAGCTGCACTGGGATGTGGAATCAGCAAGTAAAAATAACCCCCTGGACAGACACTGTGCCACCCTTCTGATCAGAGTGTTCCTTTGCAAGGAGCAGCTTTTGCTAAAATAGAAGTAGTGATTCAATTACTCTGACACCAAAATACGAGTTGTCTCCTTAACCAAATTAAAGCAAGGGAAGAGAGAKATCTAATTATTAAGCATATAAATCTTGCTTTCAACAGCCCAGATTTGCCTCGCAGCACATTACAGGCTGTAAGCTGTAGGTCTAATTTAGTGATGGAACAAGCTACTAAAAAGAAAAATACAGAACAGATGAATCATTCTCACTGCAGGAAAGTCTATTTAATATTAAGTGAAGTTATTGCCTTATTGTAATTTTAATTATTTTGATGTAACTAAAAAGAAAATAAAAATCTTCCATGTTATATTGTGCAAGTTTAAGCAATAGGGATTTGAGCCACAGAAGTGTGAGAAATTTATTGTTTTTTTTTTTAAACTTTCCTAAGACTTAGAACAGGTGGAACATAATTAATATAAATCAGGTTATTTTAAAATTTGATCATGAAATCCTGGAATGGGTTTGGTTGTGAAAGGAATGAGGAGGAGGTGTCTTTACAAACCAGCTGTGGGTCTGGTAGGTAAAGCCAGATACTGAGAGATGGGAGAAGCAATGGAACCATGAGTTCCATGGCAATTCCACTGATTGACACAAACTGTTACTCAGCCAAGGCCTTGCTAAATCCCTGGATTTAGGGAAAAAGAACAGAGACACAAGGAAAACTAAAAGGGGCAGGGGGGTTACACATTAGAAAGGGGGTTATTTAGGAAGGCTGCACCTCTCAAATACCTCAGGCAGTGGGGAAAGAGAGCGGGAAATTAGGGTTAACAGGAGGCTGCATCCTCTAACAATTTGAGAGACCCCATAGGAAATGCCCACGACCTCTTGCTTTATTGGAATGAAGTTCTAGCACTCCTCTGTCTCCTCTTTGGACAGAAACCTCTGCTGTTTGTGGATCGATTTTCCTGACAGTTGGAAGAAACCTCAGAGATGATCTTGTTTCCAAACCCACCCAGGGCAGGGACACCTTGCACTGGACCAGGGTGCTCAGAGCCCCATCCAGCCTGGCCTTGAACACTTCCAGGATTGGCCAGACACAGCTTCTCCGGGCGTTCTAAACCAGGGAAAACTGCTTTTTAAACATGGGGTGTTTTTTGTACCTTTGGGAATCTCTTAATTTGAGGAGTTTTAGAAATAAACTCACTTTTTGATACAATTAAGTGGGGACAAAATCTTCAAAGCTAAAGAAAACTGTTTATTTGTAACAAGTCAGCTGAGTCAGGTGTGTCTCTTCCCCCCAGGGGCTACTCCAACGAAATGGCAAATTTTTATATCCTTTTATGGCCAGGGATGGTCCCTGTCCCCTCTCCCATTGTACTCAGGAACTTACACTCTCTCCTGACTGCCCACTCTTCTGTCCCCTCCCCTCTCATCCTTCAGTTTTAGTTCTATCTTCCCCAGTATGTCACAGCCCAAAGAAAAAATCTTTCCCCCAGACTGTCCTTCTCCCCTTCTTAAATTGTCATTGTCCTCCTGGATTTTCACTGGGAACAACCAAATCTGTGTCCCTGCTTGTGGTTTCCTGACCTGCCAGAAAACCAGGGTCAGGAAAACCTGGCAATCCAGCTTCCCAAAGGAAGTTTCATTTGGACACAACTGTGAGAAAGACAAGAGAGAGGAAATACCTGCAATGCCAAACCACAGGCACACATCCACCCTGTGCACATCCTGTCTTGCTGTTCCAAGTGACAAATTCCTAGGATCYTCCAAAGCATCAGGCTTTTGATGGTGGAATCATTTTGTGCTAATGGTGACATTACCTGATGAGGGAAAACACAGCTGAGGCTGTTCATTGACATTTAGCAGTGGCTGTAAACAGGATTTGAGAAGAGGATGGTGGGAAACTCTGCTTACATTCACTGTGATAATCACAAGTGGGAGTCTSATCTTTCTTCCTCTAAGGCAATGAGAAAGCTGTGAGTAACTTTTTAACTGTAAGCTGTAAGATTTTTTAACAGATTAGATGGGTGTTTTTATTATTGTCTGTAGTGCTTTGCTTCAGATCTCACACCTCAAAAAGGAAGCATCCAGTGGGATCTGGAAATTAAAAATTTTCCATTAATCCTTGTGTTTTGAATAAGTGTCCAATGCCTTCCTTCCTGTGTATTTTAAAATTCCTCCTTTTCCATAGGCTGCAGGGCTTTTTACCTCCAAGAGTTTTACATCCCTGTTGCTTTCTGTTTCTATTTTCTTTTAAGTGGCATTGTCAACTGTGCCAACAAAATAGTTCAGGAAAAATTGGATTTAAAGAGGTTCATATGGGGGGAGTGGGGGAAATGGAATTAAAAAGTCATATGAGGGTTGGGAAGGGGAGTTGACATGTGGCTTTGGGCCCCAACACAGCATTGAGGTGGCACCTGTGCAGGTCTGCTTTTTGGTTTTCTTTCTTTTTTGGCATTTTTTGTTTGGTGGGGTTTTTTGTTTTGGTTTGGTTTGCTTTTGGGTTTTGTTTTTTTTTTTTTTATTTAATTTGGGGGTTTTCTTGTTGTTGCTTTTAATGAAAACACCAAAGCTGTTCAGTGTTTTGCATTGGAAACAAAAATCCCCTTGTTTGTCTGATACTGAGCTTTCTTACTTATTGAAGGTATAAGCTCCTCATTATGGAGCTTCCAGTTTTTTTCCATCACACTGCACCATTGAAATGGGTTGTATAATATTAATAGATGCTTTACATAACATTTCTGAAATCAAGCATATTTTATAGATGCCACAGGAGATTTCTATTAAATAATGTTAATGGTGGCCTGGAAAAAGATACTCTAGGAAATTTTCTAATTCCCAGTTCTTTTAAAAAATCCAGATTTTGTGTTTGTTATGTACTTGGAATAAGTGATCACTTATAAAAAGTTGTTCATCATCTTTATTTCTGATGCTACCTATAGATTTTATTGCTTTTTGAGCTCAGCCATTAATGTGCTGATTTTATATTCATAGAGAAGTAACTGGAGTGTGTCATGAAGCCCAAAAAGTTAAAAGTAGGGAAATGATTGTGTGAGAGGGTTCCTAAAGAAATAATGTTCATGCATAGCAAAACCTATGAGTCAAAAGAAGAAATAATGATGCAGACTCAAGTAAAAATATGGAAGTGAAACACTTCCTAGTGTTTTCCTGTTCTGTTTTTTTCTGGAGTTGCCAGGACTGTGCAGATGGGATCTAAGCACTGAGTTTGAGGTAATTTGGGTAGGAGGTCTGGAGCACTCATTCCTCTCTCAGCTGCACAATAAAATAGGTTTATAAAGGAAAAGTGTGTTGATATAAATGAAAAATCTTGTTAGTCCAATTCTGATTGAAATTGGCTGTTCTGCACTGTTTTCCTTTTCCCCCATTTTCTCCACGGGCTGGTTTCTGAAGCTCCAGGTCAGGATTGAACTGCTCCTTTTCTGGCACTGGCTGAGCCTCTGGGATTCCCTCAGCCAGAATTCCTTTGGAATAGTGCAAATATGGGTAAAGCCAGGCACTGGTGTGAGGGATGGGAAGGTGGGAGCACAAGGAAAGCGGGGCTGATGACTACACAGAAAACTTGAGTTTCTTTGGAGTTAAATTTTCCAGATGCTGCCTCCTTTTCCAGACCTGCCAGGGGGAATCTCTACCTACCACAGAACACAGGAAAACGTGTTTTGGTGCACTTTCAGAAATGTTCCCTTATGCTGTTGCCACCAAGAGGCAGCAGCAGAGAAGAGCATTCATTCCTGTCTCACAGCAATGTGTAAATCAGAGCTGGGCCTTCAAAGGGGTTAATCCAAACACCAGGATTTTCCACGTGCTCATATCATGGGAAAGAAACACAAAGACTGGTGCAAAGGGAATTCTAAATGTCACAATTATATACCAAGTGCAGCTATTTTTTTTTTTTTATTCAATGAGAGAACAAAAACTGAAATGTCAACATGTTTGCATGCAGGTTTCCACCCTGGTCCTTTCAGGAGTGCCAGGAGGAAGGCAGAATTAGGAAAAATGTTCAGCAGATTCTTGTGGCCGCAGCAACTAAGTACCAGTACTTCCATCACACTGACCTGCTGGGATGAGGTGAGAAAAATAAAAAAATAAAAATAAAAAAAATCAAAAGAAAGAACAGTTTAATAGCTGGAACAAAGTAAAATATAATAATAATTATTAATATTATAATAAGGAAAAGGAGAGAAAGAAAGGAATAAAACCTAAGAGAAGAATACACACCACTCCCCACTGAGTGATGCCCAGCGCATTCATGTCCAAATTCTCCCAGTTTATGTGCTGCTATGGAATATCCCTCTGGCCAGTTTGGTTCATCTGTCCGAGATTTTTTTCCTATTTTCCCCAAATCTTTATGATTAAAGCATTCTGAATCTTTTAGTTATGACAAAAAGGCCCCAAATTTAAAGAAGTGGCAGAGAAATCCTGGCTGTATTTTTTCTTTAGAAGCAAAAGGGTGAACCCAATGAACTTATGGTGCTGCCAGTTTAAAACAAATTAAGTACAACTTTCACAGAGCCTGCAGTTGAAATTACTGCCCTTCCTGTTAGAGGAGATTTGGAAGCCAAAATTCTAGAGTAGTTTATAAAAGGATCCAGACAGAGGCATCCAAGAAAGCTCAGCAGGCAGCTATTAAACACAGTCATTGCACAGTCCTGAATGACCCACTGCCAGAATCTGGGAATGTGGTGACAGGACTCTTCCTCACATGCCTTTCTTGTTCAGAGGGGTTACTGAGCTATCCAGGCACTTTGATGGCACCAACACAGGAGGTCAGGTATTCCTAGGAATTTTTTTTTTTGCTGGAACAAAGCAGAAACAGCACCAGAATGGGTAAATAATTCTGCAGGGGCATCTAAAACTTAGGTCAGTCAAGTGGGGCCATTCCTCTGGAGCCAGGCTGATGATCAGGGGCTTTATCTTCATATTTTCATCCCTTTTCAATTCCCATATGAGCATCAAGTGTCAGATCCTGCACCTCAGAGAGGTGTCCCCACTTGTTCTGTGTGCAGGAAGGAAAATGCCATGCTCATGTTTTCTGTGCAGTTCCTTGGCTGGATTCTCATCCTCAGAACATGGCACTGATTTGGAGCCAGGATAATTTGTTGGGGTGAGTAGGAATGAAAGTCACCAAGACAGGGAGTAGGAAAGTGAGGATATCATACTTGAACCCCTCAGCACCAGCYAGGTCATGCATTTGTTTGAAATCATTCTGTTTCAAACAAAATGTGTGGGTTTTGCATTGTCTATGTTATATCCAGATAGAAAAATATCAAACCAGATCAGCGTGGAATTGAGCCAAACATCTGGTTCTTTATTGTTCTGGCACAGAATGAGTATTCAAATAGTTATAAGATCTTCAATTCCTGCATTTACATTTACAATAGTCCTACTCATGAGCAAAGCAAGAAGTAGCATGAGCTTAATTTGCTTTTCCTTCAGAGCAGACTGTCCTTCAGATTTCTGTACTGAGTTATTCATGTCACAGTGTGTTGACTCCTGTCAGAAAATTTCTGTGGTGGACAACACACAGTTGTGACCTGTGCATGTTTTTAGGAGCTATTTGCTCATATTTGAGGTGAAATATTAAATTAAAAGTGGCTCTAAACCTTCAGGTGTGAAGTACTCTGGCCTATAACAGGATTCCTCACTGATGTAATTTGTTATTGCAAAGGGTTCAGATGAGGTAACATTTACCAGCCTTACAAATTGTGTGCATTTCAATAACAATTGGAATTAATGCTAATGCACAGTGAATAAATCACACATTTAAAGTCAGTTCTCTCACAGATGCTCTAGGATTAGATGGAGGTGATTAGATGCCAATGGCAAGGTGATAAAATCAGGAATTTCAGTTTTGTGGATGAGAATTTTCTGCTCCAAGAGGACTGGAAAGCTCCCACTTCAATTTTGCTTCCTTACTTGAGATCCCAGTGTWGTAAAGCTGAATTTGCTTGTCCTGAAAACGTTCCTCTGTCTTTTCTTCTTTTTGTCTGCTTAAACACAGAAGAGCAAAGAAAACTCAGCCTCTGTGAGTAAAATGGATCAATCCCAGAAAGGTTTGAAATACACCCAAAAACACGATTTAAACCAGAAGAGGTTGGGTGTTGGTGCCAAAAAACATTGGGAAAAAGAAAATAAAAGAGAAAAGGGAGAAGGAGAGGAGAAAGTGCAGGGGGGGAGACAGGGAGAGAGTGGCAGGTGTTAAGTAGGAACACATCCATGTTGGTAGAGGACACCAGGGCACTGTCAACACCCACCCTGCAGCTTCATTCACTCTGCTCCTCAAACGTTGTGCTGCTTTCCATTAATAGAACTTTTTTTTCTTCAAGAGCAATATTCATTTCAGACTCAGCAACCCCTTGCACTCACACAACTTCCTGGTGGAGATGGTGCTTCATAATTTATGGATGTGCTTTCTGAAATAACAACTGACTCAAAATTACATTCTGTTTTGCTTAATCTTTTTTAATTGGCATCTCAGAGGCTTTGCAGGAATCTGGCTGCAGATTTTCCACTTTCTTGGGTTGTAATTTGTATTTTTTTTTTTACTGTTAGCAATGGCATGAATAGAAAAGCATCCTCTTTGACAACAGTGCCTGCCTTAAGATTCTTAATTAAATTGTACTCAGCGTGGTGTAAAAATCACAAGGTTTAGAAAGCATGAGGTGCATGGATAATGTGGCATTTTATGTGAGAGCTTTGCATTTCAGCAGGATTCCATGGCATTTTCTTTGCCTGTGATATAAAATACTGCAAATGGAAACGACCTAAAAATTCAATGTAATTTGTCTTCTGCTAAGTTTTAATTGCTTATCTTTCTTAAATGCTGTTAAATTGGCCTCTTCCCATTGATGGTGTAGTGTGTACCACATTTATTSGTGCATACAAAACAGATTCAGGATCAATTCCAAAATTACACAAATATCCATTCCTGCATGACTCCAGCTGTTTAACTAAAATACAAAAAAAAACCCTCAAATTTCCTGTTTCTTTTCACATAACTAATTTTCTGTCCTGTGTTATGTCTCTCCTTACTACTCCAAGACCCTCCCTATTATTCTTGAGATAGAAAGTGCATTTGTAGCCCCAAGAATTCTGCACTCCACCCACAGAATTTGCTTTATCTATCCATCTGCCACTAATCTTTTGAGACTCCAGCAGTACTGAAAGATTGACTACCTCCCAAAATTGCTATTGTTCARCTGTCCTTAAACGAACTCTGTCATAACTGTGCCAACTTCCCTTTGTAACACTGGTGAAGAAAGTCCTCAATGTTTTTTTTCCTCACAAATCATTGTGGATGAGCTTTCCTAAGGTATCTTCCTGTGGCTGTGGACCTTTTTGTGCTAAAACTGTCTGTTGTTTTCCAGGCTTCCTTTGAATTTGCTATAAAACATCTCACATTTGTGAATATTTAACATCTTTCAGTGTTCTTAGCCAATGTCTATATTTATTAAATAACAAACATCCACTTTGGGGAATATTAGTGGTTCTATTGCTTGTGCTTTGGTAATAGAATTGCAGGGCAGTCTCTTGGTGTGCTGTCAGAAATAAATGTGATTTTTGGTAGAGCTTGCTCGTGGCAGGGGATGGTGCATCAGCTCTTCCATTTAAAAGTGGTTCCCAAAAGTGACCTGACTCAGGCCCTGTGCTGAGCCACAAATCCTCCCCTGCTTCCTCCTTGCTTCTCAGCTGTATTAGCAGGGACAGAATTGCTTCCCACAGCCCTGGCACTGGCTGAAGGATGAAAATGTGTATTTCTGTGTGTAAGCCAGGATCCGCCGCGGAGCCCTTCCACGAACTGCTCCCGCACGAAAGGGAAGAAGAAAGGAAGCGCTTGGTTTTTGCTGGGCGCTGTCAGCGCTCACCGAAACAACCACACGATGCCGCTGCCGACCGGCAAAAGAGGGAAAGGCGCCCGGAACCATCCCCAGGACAGAGCCGGGTCTGTCCCTGCTCTCACACCCACCGTGCCTGCACTAAAGGGTTTCCCTGATCTTCCCCGTCCAATACAGACTCTTCTTTGCACCGCACTCAAAGGGCGACACGAACTCCTTTGACCTAAGAAAACCTTCCAACTCCCACGAACTGGAAAACACCTGGCAAAAGCAGAGCTCAGGAAAGTGCCAGCTGAGAAAGCTCTTGCTGCACCCATCAAACTCAGAGTGCACAGTGCTGTGGGCACTTTGCTCAGCTCCAGGTATCGTCCAAAGCCTTCAGCCTCAGAGTCGGGATCCAAAGGGAATGGCACCAGGGACTGCTCACACACTAAAGCTACGAGGACAAAAATCTCAGCAGCTTGGTGTCTGCATTCCCACTGACAGTCCAACAGCTGCCTGTTGGGAAAAGCCTTTAAATGCACTGAGACCACCCAAAGTGCCCATCCAAACTTGCTTTCTCTGCCAAAGAGAAGAACTAGAAGCCCATCTCAAAAGAAATGAGACTGACAGGTGTTTTCTAGTAGGGAAAACTGCTTCTACCCTGTGCATCACATTTTTACAGGGGAAACCTGCACTGTTATGATCAGAATTGTCACAGCAAAAGGGGTGTCACAGCTGTGTGCCAGGATAACCACAGAGCTGATCTGAGCTGCCACAATGCTTCTGTCAAATCTGCCATCAGTCCCACATCTCCCTGCTGCCACACAGATGGATCCACTGTGTCTGTGTCTGCACTACTCAAACACCCTTTTTCTAATGAAGATCTTTCTGTTCTTCTGTTTTCCCTTTTTTCAGAGTACAAATGCCTGTCCTGTCTTTGCTGCAGCAGCCCTTCAGGGCTTGCAGAGTCCCACTTGCCACCTGGAAAATGTTGTGCCTGCCAAAGCAAATACCTGAGAGAAACAGCTGGAGTGGGATAAAGATGCTCAGGATTTATCAACATGAAATATTTTTTTCCACTACAAATGGGGCTAAGAACACCATTTCCCCCTTTATAAGGTAAGACTGGAGATAAGAGAATGAAAACCTCCTTTAGGAATGTGACAGAATGGGTGGGTTTTTAAAATGTTTTAAAAACCTTTTGACGCTGTGTCATAGTGCAAGCACCAAAGCAAATGGTGACAGATGTCACCACAAAGCCTTGGTCAGTGAAAGACTTTTCAAGAAGTGGTGATTATGTCTTTCATTTGGCAGAGAATGAGACCCTCATTACATTCAGCCTTTGGATACTTCAATTTGCACTTTGCTTTAAGGGAAAAGGCAAAATTAAGAGGGGAAACAATGGGTAGAATTGCATTTGTTCTCTGCAGTGGATGGGGGAGTACAATAACCTTGTTACCATACTTCCACCTCAGAAAAAGTGCAAAGGTAAAATATTTCCTGATGCTTTTTTAAGGTTATAAAAGATGAATTACTGATGGTACTAACATTCTTTCTTTCTTTCAGCCCTCTAATCCCAAATTTAGTCTTTCCTTRTCTCTGGATTCCCAGAGAAGATGAGAAGGTCTAAGAGTAGTCAGATTTAATACCAATGAAGTTAAATTACTTTAAATTTCCCCTTTAAAATGTTTTGCATGTTTTTGAGAAGAAGATGAATTTGTATTTGAAAACTTATCCTTTAACAAACTTGCAAAAATAATTTGGGGCCTAGTACCAGCCAAAAGCAAACAGCTTTGAGAAGTGTTCCAGACCCCAAAACTCGATGGAGCTGACTTTCTGGTGGAGTTGAAATTCTCCGACATGTTGAATTAAAACTATGGGTTTTGGCATTTGATGCAAAATTACAGAAATTTCTGGGTTTCTCCTCTATTTTTCAGCTCTATGAATGATGTCCAGACACAAGTATTAATTCAGAACAAAGGAAGGTTTAATCTTTTAGAATACCAGACAAATGCTTACTAAGAACATTGGTTTAATTGATTTTCCTCTTACTAAACACATTTCAAATTCCCCTCTTTTGTGATATGACAACACAATTCCTTTTGTATTAGGCAGTCTGGGAATAGTATTTTCATCTACCTATAATTAAAAATCAAGATTTTCCTACTGAGACTGCACAGATAATACAATAAGCCTGGAAGCAGAGTATTCTTATAAAAGTTACAGAACTGGTATCTTCCACCTCCACAGAACAATTCCCATTCTTTCTTCTGATTTATTATTTGACTTTTACACTGCTTTTTGTTTAATTCTGTTGGACCAATAAGGCTAATTCTGAGTGCAGTCCCCAGATTATGTGGTTTCATTTGCATGTATAATGTAATTTGGGTAAATGCATCTGCAAGAAAGGGTTGGTGTAGTTGTTTTCACCCACAGCTCACTCAGGCAGGTCATCTAAAGCCATGCAGGACATTTATACTGCAGATGTGATACACAAAAATGTATATATTGGATGTCTGTGTRTGTATATTCCTCCATAGATGGAAATGGGTCTGTAGGATCAGCTGTAATGAAGTTTCTCTCTTTGTTGGTAAAACCAATGTGATTTTGACAGAAATTTTGACAGAAGTCCTATGAAGTCAGTATTGTGATGTCATTTTCTTTGAGTTCTTATGCCATTTGCAGGGAAGGGGCCAGAAATAGCTCTGTTGTTACAGGGAGCCCAAGGAGCTCTGCAAACCTTTTGATTTTATCAAAAAAGCTGTATTATCCCATGGCATTTCAAAGAATGAGCAGGAAGAAGTCACTGTGGGGTGCCACAGTTAGGACTGTGAAAATAGGCTTTATCACCATCACCATCAGCAGCATTTTTATTGTTCTGTGTGCATTTAAACCTGGATACATGTTTTGACCTGATTTTACCCATTTTATTGAATAAAGCCCATACTGGCACAACAAATCAGAATCTTTGGGTGCACAGAAAGTCCACAGGAAGAGGAAAGCTGGGTGAAGTGGTTTGATGTGTTTCTTTACCTGCCCACCAACCCTTTTGCCCTAGATTTGCCCAGCAGACCACAGCTGTCCATACATCAAATGGCTTAAAGGGCAGATATACTTGGGCAAAAAAAATATATCTATCAGAAATAGTTGGGGAAATTATTTGGCTGACATCTGAGCAGAAAAGCAAAATAATGAAAGCACTTGGACAGTTTGCAATGGGAAAAACAAAAACAAAAACATTTCTCCTTCCCCAAAGTCAGAGGAATATTGTAACTTGGCCTAACCCAGATATATAGTGACAGGAGGAAGTGCCAAAGAGTTGCTGTAGAAAAAAATGCTGTTCTATCMTCAGATTTGGACACAGCTCAGGAGACAGATGGTTGGGAGTGTTGCTTAGTGATCAATTGCCAGCAGAAGACTTGCAGGGTTGCCAGGAAGATGTGATACTGAGTCTCAGAGGGATCAGCATCAGCCTTTATCACATTCCTGTAGGAAAAAACACGGGGGAGAAGAGGATCAGAAGCTACAGAAGATCCTCAATCYCAGCAGTGCTTCCCCCACAAAAGCTCCTGGGGAATTCATCAGAACTGAAGAAAGAATGTGGCACTGAGTGCCACGGTCCAGTTGACAAGGTGTTGATCAGTCAGAGGTTTTTTCCAACCTTTCAAAGCACAGATTTTTTTTTTAAATTTTGGATTTCCTTGCTCTAGTTGCTGGTGGGACTTTTGAGCACCAAAGCAATGGTAAAGAGGATGAAGTGGACAATGCCTGCTCATGCTAGCACTTACAGCCTCTTGAGGCCAGAAAAATCCACTTTTTGTGTGTGTTTATAGAAACTCATTCCTAAAATGACATCAGCTAATGATTTTACTTGGTAAATGTGCATGTGCTTCTGAGTTGCTGAATTTTGYCATTCTTCCACTCATTTCCTGGTAGAAATTAATTTCTTCAGGATTGTATTTAAAGGCTGCTTACTGAGCAGCCCAGAAGAGGGGGTTTCTCACTTGTTTTTATTAGAAAATAGAAGGTATCTCCAAACTAGCTGTTTCATTATTCCAGCAGCACTGTTTTTAGRTGCTCTGACTTCACTAGATCTGTTATACTGTAATTATCCAACTGCATTGTGGATTTACTTAAAAAGCTATGATTAGGTAAATGCCTTTGAAAAAAATCAATTCAAATCAATTGAAGCAGGAGTAGGAAGTCAGCATTTGGTATGAAATAAATGTTGCTTTTACTGCCCAGAAAAAAAAAAAATCTTTAAATTTAGGGAAAGCAAAAAGTAAAAGGGCCTGGCTTCTTGAGGTATCTAAGAAAAAAATTGATTTTGGGCTTTCCAAAAGCAGACTGCAGGGGTGAGGGCATGGCACAGCCTCTGCTGGGCCCTTGTGCCTTCACATTGTGTCACTTGGTCTGGATTAACACCGTGTCAAAACAAGGCTGCAGGAATGAGAGGGCTTCCCCAGACAGTCAGTGATGTGAGGCCACTTCATTGCATCAGTTCAGAATGAGGGATATTGGGAAAAGGACTTGAGCAGTGAGTTATTTTTTTACCTTTACTGGGAAAAGATWTTTACACCCTGGTGAGAGTGGTGACCCAGAAGGAAATACCTGAGTATATCAATGCTAAATGCACCAAAATCACATCTGATGGCTGAAGATGAGCAGCCCAAGATCTTGAATGAAAGACATTCCTTAATTCCTTTGGGAGCCAGGGCAAGCAGTTAAAAAGTTGCCCACAACTGTGGTAAATGCCACTCCACACAAATCAAATCTGTTGAATCAACAGTGGGAAAAGGGAGAGGGAATTGCACACCTTCAGCTGGGGAAAACATCCAATTTCCAGCTGTCTAATGATATGCTTCCAWTTCTGTCACAGCCAAGTGTCCTTGGCTGCTTTGCATGTGAGCTCAGTAGGAATTCCTCACCAGTAGGAATTAATTTGATGCTTCTCGTGGCTGGTGCCTAAACAAAAAAAATCGCTCAACATTTCAATGCCTGTTAAAATGCTGTCTGAAACTTGGTTTAAAAATAGCAATTGTAGCTAAACAGAACTTWGAATTAGAACACAAATGAGACAAAAAAGCCCCAGAGCAATCCTTTTGGTAAGGAATAGAATACATTTGTTTACTCTGCTGCTCCCTTCAGCTTCAATTAGCTTTGATTTCAAAGCATTTTATGCAATTCCACAGGAATGGCAATAATCCATGCTAAAAGGTCTCAGCCACTCACATTAAAGTTCAGGTGTTCAGCTGCAGTTCCAGYTGCAATGGCAGTGTCAGGCAAACCTGCTCTGCAGTTCCTCAGCAGAACAGCTTGGGCTTTGCTGCTCTTCAGGTGGCATCTTTTTCATTTGCAGGCTCAGGAGAATCCAGTTTTCATTCCTTTATCCCTGGAAGACTCCCTGCTCAGGAGCCCTTAATAATTATGGGACCAGTTTATTGATACCATTTAACATCTTTCATGTTGGGAGGTCCTGAAGCACACAGAAGGCAGGATTGTCACAACTGACCACAGGTAATCCTGTGCCAACTGAGATGAGCCAGCAGGGATACAAATAAAATGCAAAAGTGCATCTGTGCAGAGCCCTGCACACAATTCCTGACCCTCTCCTGSAAAGCAGCAGGACCATGGCAGGTGTGCAGCAGAAATGGGAATTAATGCCATCAGGTACATCTCCAGCAGAGCTCAGCTACAGGAGGAGACTCAGAGCACCCTGACAGGGGCCACAGTGGTTTGGGTCACACCTGACCTCTCAATAAATGTCCTGAGGAATGTTTAGGGAGCACAAACCACAGGAGCTTCATTTTGTGCCTCCTCAGGAGATTTGGAGCTCCTGAATCACCACGCAGCTCTTTGTGCAGAGATGTGACAACGTGCTGGAACTGCWGGCAGAGCATTTCAGCTTGTTCATTCCTCATAAAAAATACAGGTCACACAGTCTGTGATAAGATCTGACAGAGCTTAATTGCAAGGAGGCAGCTCTATTTATGCTGCTTGAGGCTCTGGGCCTTTTAAGCAAGCCTCATGTGTCAAAGATTCTTTGAACATGCCTTGCTGCAAAGAGAAGAAATACATACTTGGTATTCATGGTGGAACTCTGCCTGRTAATATTGYTTTTCATGCAAATATAAATCATACTGCTCTCATGTACCTTAATGCTGGTTTATTTAAAAAAATGGAACTGCCCTGATGTTACCCACTCTTTACCTGTCACAATGCAGTATTTCATGTGGATTGGTTATACTCAAAAGTAACCCAGTGATTATCTCACCTCCTTTCATACTCATGTATTTCACACCCTGTAAGACTTGATGTGAGACTTGTTTATTAGAAATGACAGCTGGGGACATAAGAACCTGAGCACAATGAAGACAATATCTGCCTTTCTTGGGAGTTCTGGTCAGATGAGGCTGCTTCTCACAGGATTTTATAATTTGAAAAGACATCATTACACAAATGCACCCCTGGAAATATTGATCACTAAATTGCTAGAAAGGAGTCAATATTTTTTAAGTGGGGTATTTTTAAAGCCCTTTACAGATTTTGAAAGGAAGTAATTTTGTGTGTCCATCACAGTTTGCAAAAATGTTMATGTGAAATGGTCTTTTGTCTTCTGTCAAGTATTCCCTCTCTCATATGTTATTTAYCTCTCCATATATCATTTCCCAATTTTAGCACACTGCTAAACAAAGGGAAAAAATAATGGGACAAAAACTTCAAAGGTGCAGAAAACAGGTTTTTAAAGGAAAGCAACAATGACAAAACTGCACATTATTATCTTCTCCTGCTACAGAAAAGGCAGCAAATKGAGATGAAAAAGAGATAAACCACTTCTCTACAAAAGGTCTTTAAACAATAATTTGCACATTAATGGTAATTAATTAATGGCATTAGTTCCTCCCAGCACCACCACTGCCACTATCATTGATCTCAGCATTAGAGTGAAGCTTTTCTTCCCCACTCACAGTGGTTGGGAAGGCAGATGGGAGGGGCTGGGAGCACTTCCAGTGCCATGAAGCAGCAAGTGCACATCCTTCACCTGCTGCCCTGTTTTCCCACCAGTGACAGCACCAGCAGCTCTGTGGCCAAAGGGATCCTGCCCAAACATCAGCTTTTGAGGTACAAAGGCAGTCAGAGCAGAGGGGATCTGCTGCATCCAGGGACGTGCTATGTGTCCTAGGCTGCAATGTGAGATGTGCCCAAAGTCTGTATCCTATCACCATTTCCATGTTGAAAGCAGGTGGGGCAGTGCTTTCCTTGTCTCCTCCCTCAGGACTGTCTCCTGTCCATGGCCCATCCATGCCCTGCCCAGGGCTCACAGTGGGGAGGAGCCAAGCATTCCCACCTGGATGTAATCTGTAATTTGGGACAGCACAAGCCCTCCCAGACTGGATTCCCAGAGGACAGGAGCTGCCAGATCTTTCCGTGGGATCACTGCTTCAATAAGAGCACTTCATCTGGACTGCTGCCACCACCCTAAGAGCAGGGTGTCAGGTTGGATTCTGACTCTGTCAAGGGTCTTTTTTTTCCTTTTACTATTACATTTTTTAAAATAATTTTCCTATTAGATTGTATTTCTGTCTTAGAGTCTCTCACTGGTTTTGTTTTAAACCAGCACACTATGGCTGGAGCAGATGGAGGACATCACCAAGGTGTTCCCACAGGGATGCACCAAGGACATGGGTTGTGCTGCTGCCTTAGGAAGGGACACAGGGATTCCCGCTCTAAGTGCAGATACTTCAGTTGTGTTTTGGGCAGTGCTGTACTCTCTGACTAGTCCTGGTGATAGAGGTAGGTCTAAATCTGAAACAGGAAAAGGACTGATGCTCCTCATCCAGTCAGAAATGGCCACTRGGAGCACAGTCCAGCTGCTCCTGTACTCTGTGTCCAGCAGCACTTCAGGGGAGAAGCAAATGTATCCTAGAACTGGTTGCTTTGGAATTACACACCAGCATATGGGGAACATTTTCAATTTAATCTTCTCTCCATCAGAATTACTAGTCCATTGCTCAGCAACACCAATTGTTTCTAAAACATATGAACACAGATCAGTGGATGGTAGGATGGACAAAAATGTAAAAATTGAGTTTCTCASCAGAAGCTTAAAAGAGAAGTGATGKCCTCTTCATCTGCTCAGAATTGAACAGTTGGAGGAAGACAGGAAAATCTGAAATTTTACTGTTCTGGAGAAGGTTTCTGTTAAGGGCACTGGGGACAAAAATAGACCCTAATTACCCTGATCAGTCTCCCCTAGGGCCACACCCTTGGGTGCTATTTAAACTCAATACCAAATCCCACTTGGGAGCCCCAAACTGCAGAGCCCCAAACTTATTTCCCACAGGTGAGGCTGGGAAAAGGAAGCAGCCTGATCACAGCAGCTGTCTCTCCAGAGGAGAGAAGTGTGGGATGCTGACAGCTCCACCCAAGGAATTAGGGGTTCCACATCAGCCTGTTTGGTGTCCTTGGGGTGTGGAGACTGGGACTGGGTCTCGAGCAAACCATGAAATCATTGGAACTAGAATGTTCAGCTTTTCCAGATCTCTGGCTGAGACTTGAACCACTGCTGTATCAGTGATGCTTTAAAACTTGATCTACAGCTGCTGTCTCTAATGAAGTCCTGGCAGAAACCTGTGTTAAGTGTGCCAAGAGTACAGCTTACAAAGCTTATTCTGCAGTTGACTTTCCTTTGGGGTAAGGTTTTCAACAGTGACCTGGCAAGTTTTTAAACAATTTATCTGGAAAAGAATGGTCAGAGGTCTTAAGGGTGCCAAGCACCTCATGAACAATGAAGCRAGTGCAAACTGGTTGTGTAGATCATTATCAGCTCCTGCTTTTCCCCTGTAAACTCTCCAGTGTCAATCATGTTCTGTACTGTACCTAAACAGCCTGAATTGCCCCTCTGCCACCAATCCCTACTCACAGGAAGGCCCTGCAGGATCAATTCCCATGTGATGCTCCTGATCTTTGTTTGAACTGGTATGTCATGGTGAGGCTTGGCTTCTGGCAATGTTAATTCATTGCATGATGCAACTTCAAAGCATCCTGCATTTCCTATCACGTTAAAAAAAAAGAGGATTGCCTGAGTGAGGGACCTGTCACTGTTGTCACTGTGATAGTGCTCTTCCCACACTTATTTCTACTCAAGCCAGCTCTGCTGAGTATTGCTGACTAACTCTTACAGAGGTGACTCAGAAGAGCTCATCCTGGTTCAATATTTTAGGSTATCAGTGTTGTTATTAGTGTTGAAGCAATGCAAAGATTCTCTCTCCATCCTCCATATGTTCAGTCAGAACAAATGTTATTGCAACAAATGACACTTCTGTGCCGAGCCACAAAACCATAGTTTTTTTTTTCTCCCTCATGCCCCTGCTGTTCATTTCTGCCTTCCAAGGAACTGTTTACACTTTGGGAGATGAAGTGAATCCATCTGTRTGTTGCAAGGAACAGGCCCCTGTGTGTGGTGGAGGTCAGCAGTAGGCATGATGTGAAACCACGGGGGCCAAGATGAGCAGTGGGAGCAGCAGTGCTGCCTCAGTGATGGCAGACACTACATCTGATGGACAGCCAAATGCTCTTCCAGACATTTTGGGGGAGGAAGTGCCAATGACAATGCTGGAGACATTGTCAGAGAGGCAGAATGCTCCACTGAGCTGAATGCTGGGAATATTTCATTGCTTGCTGTCAATATGGGAATAAAGGGAGTGCTAGAGAAGGGAAGTGTGATGATGTACTGAAATGAGCAGAAGGGTGAGGCTGACCCACTGCTGCTGGCCTGCAGGATTCCAAATTTCATACCAACCAAATCCAGGTTCTCTTCTCCCTTATGTAGACTGAGGTCTACTTTCGCTCAGTAGGGCTGAAACAGAAATCTTTTTTACCTCCTTTACTTCTCTATTCCTCACTTTCTGCACTGAGCTGAGTCCAGCAGTGTGGCCATCACTGACAGTCCCTTTGTAACCAGGTGTTGTGTTTGAGCTGAMTTTTGCCTTGGGGAGCTCACTGAGCCCATGAGAACCTGCTGTTCTGACAGCTTTGTTTTTGCCATTGAAGAGGTGGAACAGATGGTTTCTAGTCCACTGTTCCTCTACACAGTTTAAAGTAACATTCACAAATTCAACAGAGGCCTATGTCCCACCAGGCAACTCCAAAACTTTCATCCACAGCCTGAGCACCCTCACAGAGCACCCAAAAACTGGAAAATGTTTGAGGGAAAAATGAGAATGTGAAATCTCCCAGATTCCTATCACCAGCAAAATATCATGAAATGGATTTGCCCTTGGAGTATATGTATATATATATATTTTTTTTTTAGATAATCTACAGGCTTTGCATATTGGTTCTCACAGTGCTGGAGTTCATTCCTTCTCAGGGGCACAGATGCAGGAAAATACAGGAAAGAGATCTGATGTGGTTGATGCAATCACAGCCAAGCTAGCATGCCATTCATACCTTTCCATGTCCTGGGAATACTTTTCTTATGATGATGTATCATCATTCTGTGGGATGGAGGCAGGCTGCCCATTCAGAAATCATCTGAATTTCAGCCAAGGCAGCAAACTTGAATTATTCATGAATGCCTCGTACCAGACTTGCTGTTTCCTTTTTTTTTTCCCCTAAAGAAAAGTGGATAAAATCTCTTTGCTTTCTTCAGCACTCTAACTTTGGACAGCTGCAAGTCTCCAGTGCAAATCAGCTACAATTAATGCAAGTCACAGACTAGACAGATAATCCTGTGGAATTTATCAGGTACATATGGGGGTCTATTGTCAGGGTGCCCTTGTGCCTTCTAGAGGAGTTTTCAGAATGTGCTTGGTTGGCAGTAATGAAGAGAAAAATCAGTTTGAAAAGAAAAAGGCATTTCTAGGAAGTTGGGGTTTTTTAAAGAAAAGAAAAAAACTGCATATATTGCATGTAGGTCACTCATAAAAGAGATGCAGCAATTTACTTTCAATGAACTCTTCTGAAATGCACTGCACCCATAATKATGCATTCCAATTTATAAATAAATGACATGGGAATTTATCATCAACAGTATGGATTTGTTATAACCATTATTTCTGTGACCCAMACCAAGGTATTTAATATTTTCATTAGAAGTCACAGTCTCAGTGTATTTTCTAGGTGTGTTGTAGYTCAGARTRGCAGCCAAATTTACACAGGTTTGSATCTCAGACTGCAGWTCWAAAACCTTCAGAATATGTATACTAATGAGTATCTGCATAAAGGCTTCCCTATTCACCCTGCCAAACTAAGGCCYATCAGAGCTGCTCTCCCTCAGCAGTTACACATTACTGTGAATAATTAATCCATTTAATTGTTTCCATTTCACAGTGTGTTAAAGCTCCTCCCTTTYAAAACATTTTACATGGGAGACATGCCTGTCTTTGAGTTGTCCCTGACAACCTATCTGCAGTTATTTCATTTTTATTTCTTTGTGATTACAGTTATTCCAGTTTTCTCTCTTTACTCATTGCTTGAATTTCATGCTCATCATACAGATATTGTTGATCAATATCTGCATTCCCATTCATGATTGTATTTCTTCTTTGCTTTTCTCAGTTTGTTTTTATTTCCTTTTTTTTTTTTTTGAACAGTCTAAAGATAAACAGCTTAGATGAAGAACACATTGACTTAGGAGAGTTTGGAGGAGCCCTGCATGAAGTGATGTAGGTCTCTCAAAAATAGATATCCTGTTTCTTCCATCTGCAGATCTGTCTGAAAGAGGGGCTGCCTCAGAGGATGTCTGTGAATAGAGCAAAAAGCAAAACCTGGCACATGTAAAGAACTGGAAAGTGTGGCAGAGATTTGGGATTGTCACTTGCCATATGGGCATGCCAAGTAAAGAAATGCAGCAAAGTGTTTCTGCCTTCCCTGCTGTGGGGGAGGCTTGGGACAAATACCTTAATTGGCTTCTCTTCTGTTGCACTTGAGTTTTCAAGCATGAAGATTTATTGATGTATTTATATATTTGTGTTAGAAATTTATTTCTGAAGCCTGCTGCCCTCACTGCTTACTTGTCTCCTTCCTTGAGAGAGAGAAAAGCAGGTAAATACAGAGCAAATCATTATTTCACTATGATATCATTAGAATTTCCACCCTGGCTGCAGATGGCTTAAGGTCTTGCAGCCTAATTTTTGGCAGCAAGAGAATGGATCAAAAGGCCTCTTTTTTCACATCCACAGCTAATACTTCARTAATCTAAGCAGCTTCTCCTATTTAATTTTTTTTATGAGCATCATATCAGCAGACCAGCAGAAGGGAAAAAAACTAGGAAACTATCCTGTACATTCTACACAAATATTTCTGAGGCCAAAGAGATGTAGAGATTTAGACAAATGTTAGGAATTCCAGTCAGGAATCTGTCTTCATCTTGTGCCCAGAATTKCCTGAAAAGAAATTAAATGGAACACCATAGCTGCTTCCTTCAACTCCTTCTTTGCTTGGAATTGCAAATGCAAGSCAATATTTTGCATTTCTGGTATTTYTGTAGGGACTTGTGCAGATTCCTGGAGAGGGTTTGATGAAGTAAAAGAGAAAGCCCTGCAGAATCTGAGGTGAGGGTTAAGGAATTGCAAGTGATGGGACAAGGTGAGATCTCAGTTAATGGAGGAAGCTCCAGGAGAGCTGCACCCCTCAGTGCATCATTTTACTCCCCAAAAGKGGAAAAGCTCCTGCTTATCAAATGAACAGAGTTCACCATCCCCTGGGGCCCTGGACAGAGCCCTGTTGGCCTTACAGACATCTTAGTATCTCTTATAATTACACTAATCTTTTAACAAAGTCTGCATTTTTGATGCTAAGGTTTAATGAATGGTTTATATTGGTGTGTTTTACAGGGCCAAGGTGCAAAGCCTGCAGCAGGTATTATAACATTAAGTTATAATGTTAATTAGGCTGGCAGGAGCAAGGTGTGGGATGTGCAATAGATTTATGTTCAGACTGCTGCAATGCCCACCCTCAGGAAGATTAAAAAGSTCTCCAGTGTTTGTGCTCTTTCCCCTCAAATTATTGACCTCAATKAATGATCAGAAGTTTGTGCCAACAGACAATAAGTGGAACAAAATAAAAATCCCCTGGATTGAGGCTTTTGCCACTGATCTTGCAGGAGGACYTGAACACTCAGATGAAAGAGAAGAACAAAGGGTCAAAAGTCAGCATTTGGATAGGAGATGCTGGGTCCCAACTAAAGAACAGAGAGCAAGGAAATGAGGCAAGGCTGATCATGGGGTTTATTACTTTGTGCAGACCATGYATTCCTTGGCTAGAGCCAGGAAAAGCTGCAGCCTTGCAAGGCYCACATGGCACTTTGGGTGTGTACCTATGTGACTGCACACACGTGTTTGTGCCTGTAATGCACCCAAAAAGGTAACTCAGCCAAATCTCCCAGCTGTGTGCCTGGGGCTGGAGYGTGTCTGGGTCCCTGCAGCACTGGAGGTGATGCCACTGTAGTAGTTTCCTCATTGGTCACCATTTTAATGGTGGGATACCCCAAAAAAAGAGATGTCTTTCATCTAGCTATGAATTTTCCAGCTTCCAATCAATGCATTTGGTGGAACTGTTTGCTATGAGGTTGATGATCCATTTAGGATCACAGGTCTCCYCTGCTGGGGATTGTTAGCTCACTATCAGGTCTGCTCAAGTGCTTATCTTCTGTGATGGAATGAGGACAGGCTTTCCATTCCTCAAGCCACACATTCCACTCTTATTTTGGCTTCTTTGAGATGTGGTCACGGGCAGACAAACTGCTGGCTTGTAAATGGGAGAGGGGAAAGTGGAGAGACCATGACCTTTGAGTCTTATCATTTTTGCTATTGAATTTGTCTTTTTCTGAAGTCTGTGTATTTGGAAAATACCAGACTTAGCCTAGAAATATCCATGGTTCTTAGACTGTTGTCATGCAATGCAGGTATGTTTTTCTAAGATTTTTAGAAGTGTTTTTTCCTACAAGAACAAGGAGCTGCCTGGGTCTATTTAGAGCCTTAAGATTTCCTGGTCATTCACAGCACTTTAGCTGCATGTTTTTAGGAAAGTTTAATCAAATTGGCTGCTTTTGGCATGAAAAGTCATTTTTTTTGAGTCATCCCTTCCCCACCAGGAAATGCAGTCTCTGTTACTCACTGGCTGCACAGGCAGCAGAAGCATTACTCCAAATAGGGAAGCAGCTTAAGCTGAATGCTTGAGGAAGCTGGTGTGAATTTTCCTTTCTGGATATGTCTGCATGGAATGGTGCAGTGCTGCCTGGAGATATTCTAATTTCAATGCAGAGTCCCACTGGCGTCAGTGGGTTTGTATTTGCAGGCTGTTTGGAACATCAGGTCCACAGCTTTGGCTGTTAAAAACATGGATATTCACTCTAGGTTGAAGCAAGATTAATATTTTTTTAGATGTGCACAATAATGCAGCTGCACTTCATTATYCTGAATTCTTCTACATGTACACATTTCTCTGTCAATATGAACTACAGCAGAAACCCACTGGAGCAACTGCAGAGCATGGRAATATTAGAAATACATCAAACAATGCATTTCTATCCTAAAGCTTTATTGATACATCATGTGGTGTGCATTTGGAAAATGAGGTATTGTGATTTAAGGCCTATCATGCTTAAGTTAAATTGATGGGACAAAGAAGAAAAGAAYTGAGAATGAAGAACTAAAATTGGCTTTCCTGAAGCTGTTCTGAGCTGGAATGAGTATCAGCAAATAGAATACTGGAGTAGGGAACTGCCAGGATCTGCCTTATTGGAGTAGAGAAACTTCCCAAAAAAACTCTCACATGAATGTCACTAAAGTTGCATTTACTATTCTGGTAGATTGTCATGATTGTGTCTTAGATGCAAAAAAATCTTATTTGTTCTCTCATTTCCTCTGCAGAGTCACTGTGGTGGGAGTAGGATCAGGCATTTGTTAGATATTTTCTGTGCTCTGTCTGTCTGCACCCTTCTCTCTCATGCTCCCTTTAATCTTTCTAAGCAATTTTCTCTTTTCTTGCAGGGGTGACTGAAACCATCCTTTGAAGCCACCAGCTTTGACGTTTGGAAAAAAGAATTGAAAAAAAACAAAAGAATGCTCTAATTAGGGAAAACATCAGTTAAAGCTCAAGGAGAAATGTAAGATTTTGATCAGTTCTTTCATGTGTGCCTGACAACTGCACAGCACCAGCAGAGGGGCTCGTTAGAGGCTGCTTACCCRAAGTCCAGATGAAGGAGCAGAAAGTGAGTGGTATGCAAGACTGCTGTGTGGGGGAAAATTAAATATTTGCTGCCCTTCACATAACACAGGTTGTGACCTGTTGCCCAAGCAGTTCAGGAAAAAAGCACTTTTGTTTACAGTGGGGCTATTTAACCCTGTTTCAGAAGTGAAAATGGGCTCAGGAGGGTGTGGATGTTCTCCACTGTTGGTTTCACTGAGAACCAAATCCTCTGGCTCCACGAGCTTGCCCACAGGTATGCTCAATTGTACCTTAACAAATACATGGTAAGATTAAGAGGAAGGTTTTTTTAAGGCTATTTTCTTCTTTGTTCAAGTGTTTTGTTGTTCCCCAGTGCAATCCCTGTTGCAGGGGCCGATGCCTTGATGCTCACAGGCTGAGGGAGTTCTGAGAGAACAAACTTCACCTTGTGTCTCCATGGTTTGTGGCCACCTGCTGCAAAGTGCTGAGTTTGGGTGTTGTGAGAGCTGAGCCAGCCCTTCTGCACACAGGATTGCCCCAGCTGCAATGCCATTGTGGGTAAGCAATTCCTTTTATTATGAAAGTGATACACTTTGTAATTAGATTTTGTGGAGGATCTCTGCAGGGCTGGGGAGGATATCAGGGGCCAGTGGTGCTTCAGCCAGACAGTTCACAGAATCCATAACAGTAGTGAGATTAAAAATTAATAATTGTAGCATGGCCACACAGCCCTTTGAAAAGCTATTGAACTGGAATGATATAAATCACTTGTCTTGTTTTACTCACTTTCCTTTTTTTGCTGAGTGAGGAATAATTTTCTACAGTGAGGCTGTGTGCTGCTGAGGCTTTTTGCAGATACTTCCTTAATTAATTTAGTGGTTTGGGTGAAAATGCTGGCAAGATGAGTGGAACTCACAGAAGCCCCTGGTTTCAGCCAGTTTTGTGTGTGTCCACTCCCTGGAATGAATGGTCTTCATTTAGTGATGGGGTTTCTTGTTCTGGGCCTGTAGACAATTAACTGCATCTTTAAAAAGACARCCACAAGCCTTCCCACTGGAAAGCTGCACAGCCACAGGAGGCACAGTGGATTAAATGAGCACAGAGGCAGAAGGTGACAGCACTTTGGTAGTCCCAGGGGTTTATAGCCTGCATTAATAATGTGCAGGAGAAATACATTTTGACAAGTGGAGGTTATGCTGTGGTGTGAAGACTTTTCCTGCAAGAATCCATGGGCTTTATCCCTCAGTGTCTGTCATCAAACACCATCCCAGGGAACTGGGCAGCTTTTGCCTGGCTGCTTCAGGGGCCTCTCTGCAGATGCTGCTGCCCTTGCCTGGCTTACACAGGGTTGTAACACACTCTCCCCATGGACTGCAGGAGGAGCCTGCTCAGTGTGGAAAGACTCCTCACTGCTGGGGGACAGTGATGGGTTCTGGTGTCCTCCTGCTCCTTCAAGGGCACCTTGCAGAAATGGCACTGCTGGGGCTGAGCAACAACCTCTTCCCCTGGGCAGGAAGATCTTTTTCTGAACAATGTTTTTTTTTTTCCTGAGGACAACAGATGAGACAACTCCTGACTGCTCTGGTCATCAGACAACACAGTGCTTGTGCAAGTGGAACAGCTTCTACCCACTGTGCAGTTATCATGGTGGTGCTCCAGAGATCTCCACAGTATAGGTAAGGTCTGGATGCTTGTGTGGCAATTATTTTCTCATGCACCTGTAAAATAAAGGTGCTTTCTGGAGAAAATGTGCTCTGAAGTACTGAAATCCTGARCTGCTAGCAGAACAAGGAAGAGACTGTTCYTTACTTCTTCAGTCATCAGGCTTKTGCTGAGGAGTRTTTTGGCATGCATAGCACACACACACACAGTGACTGACCATACATTYATGYAACCTCCTGCAAAAATGGGGAYTGTGCTGGTGAGTGATTCTGCAGCCCTMTCTGATGCCCACTGTGACAGAAAGTAAGCTCTAACAGAGTAAGTCTAGTTTTAGTTCTGTAGCACACTCCCAGAACATTTACTGGCAGCAGATATGGTGATACCATTTTAAAGTTGACTCCTTTGCTCTCTTCCATTAGATCTGAAAAAGAAGTCTGTTCCCAGCAGATATTTGTTGGGGCTTTTTGGCTGAAGCATCTTCCCAATCTTTTGACAAATCCAATGTCTCTACACTGAAACTAACACCCACCAGCCCTAAAATACTGTCACAGCAAGTGGCTTTCTTTAGAAATGCCCTTTTTCCAAGTTTGGGATGCTGCAAATTCCTCTTCAGATGCATTAAGTCTAGCTTGTGGGAGGATCTGATGATGCCCTCTCTTTTTATCTTCATCTGTAGCATATCAGCAGTTCCTGCCCTGTAGCCTTGATGGCTGATGCTCTCTGCACACTCTGCCTGTGGGTATTAATGGGGATGCAAAGTGAGTTTCTTGGTGCTGCTCCTGGCAGCTGCCACAAGCACAGGGCTGGAAAGTCAAGTCATGTCACTGKTAYYTCCTGGTGATCAGGGAGTAACAAATATTATTGCCACCTGCTAAGAGTGACAGCCCTGTGTGACAGCCAGTCTGTATTTTGATTGTCCTTGCCTTGTAGATTATCTCCCTGTGAGAGTAGGTGGGTAGAGAGGTCTCTGAAAGAAGAAAGGATGTTCCTTCCCTTAGGGAGCAACTGAATCTGGCCAAGGGAGAGAGATATTTGGATCCTGGTGTAAACCAGAGGAAGCAGCAGCCAAGCAGCAATTTGCAGCACAGTGGGGAAATGAAAGGCTGCTGAGCAAAGCTGTGAGCACACTGCAAGCTCTGCTTATGTAAGAGCAAATGTCTTAGAGATCTGAGTGTGCATAGCTGCAACCCACCAAAAAACCCTAAAAGACAGGTTGAGGGCAATGGGTTTCCTAGGACACAATGGACAGGGAGAGATTTGTTCATAAACCTCTTAAATTATCTTAAATAGTGACTCCAAGACACTTGTGATTGTCTGATCCAAAAAGTCAACAAGTCAGGTTTTTGGTGTAGGGGAGACTAAATTTGAACACCTTCTAGCTTGTCTTTGAGGAACTCCCTGTGAAAGAATAGGTCAAGGGGTTTGTATAAAAACTAGGTCTACTCTGCAACTCCATCACACAATSTGGTGATTTGCATAAAATGAATCAGCAATCTGACCAGATTGACAAACATTTGTAATAGTAAATGACACTTTGTTCTCATGTTACCAAAATTTCTGGAAAATCATGGGACTGAATCAACAACTCACCATAAAGATGAGGTTCTTTTCATCCTCTGTGCCTGGTCTCTGCAGATCTGCTCTGAGGGCCTCGATATTTGCACAGTAGTTGACACCTAATTATCTCCTSCATCACGGTATCCTTCACCTCGAACACTGAGAACCTGCCTCCCCAAAATGTTYCTTCTCATTTTGCAGTATTTTGGGGTGGGTAATGCTTTTCTCTGTCCTGAGRGGTAGAGGGCACTGGCAAGTGCCTGGAGAAGTGGTCACATTCAGTGTGTGAACCTTTCCTGCTATGGCTTTTCTCCTCTCCATCTYTGTTCCCCTGGCATCTCTTGRGGCACAAACTGTCTTGCACTGTGAGAAAGAACCACAGTAAAGGGAAAAATAGGTACTTCCCACAGAAAAACAAAACAAAACAMACCATTAAGAGTACACAGCTAAACCTGAAAAAATGTTATCATTTTTCAAATCACTTTGAAACTCTTCAGTGCATTTGTAGCTGTTCTAACCAGTCTTCTACATCACGGAATCTTCCCCCTACATATTATTCATTAAACAAAGGTATTTATTAGAGCAGCATGTGGCAGAGATAACATCTCCAGTGCAGAGGAAAGGAGCTCAAACGAGTCTTTAGAACACACCTTGCTTTTGTGTGAGCGGCAGGTACAACACATGCCTGAGGCACAGGTGCAGGATCCCCACCACGGGAACTGGCAGGAGCCAGTAAAATGCCCCACATTTGCTCCCACCCACCTCATTCATCTCGGGCTGCTGCCCTTGGGATGCTTTTCTGCCTCSTTTTTCTTGGATGCTCCGTGCAGCAAACTTCCAGCTGCTCCTCGAGGGCAGCTTTTAAGATCAGTGCCTTTCCCTTCTTTCCCTGGGGGCTCCCCAAGGAGAGCRTCTCTGATTTCCAGGGCTCCACCCAAAGGTACCGACACAAAAGCATCCTCCTGCATTCAGCACGTGGGAAGCTGCGGAGTCACTTGGAAGATGTTTCAATTGCAAAGCTAAAAGGAGGTTGAAGAACCCAGTTTAGATAAGAGCAGGAGGGTTACACTTGTAATCTTGTGTGTTTTGGCTGCTGGGTAACAGTCACATTGGAGCAAAGGCCTTCTCCAAAGAAATCAAATTACACAGGCAGCATTTCTGATGACACACAGGCCTTTCCYTCAGTTATTTGGATGGGTTGTTCATTTTTCTGTACTGATAAGCASTTTTCTCTTTTAAATTTCTTTCAACTATCTGTCCCCAGGATATCAGCTCAAAAAACCGCCTTAATACCTTTATCTTGCTCCACAATCAAGGATGTTTCTCTCACTCAGGGCTGCTCTCTGCAGATGTCCTGGTGTTTTGACCAGGAAGCTGAGTTGCTCATGATAGCAAAGCTGTCCTTTAGGCAGGAATGCCACATTCCTGTCTGTGTATGCACTTATCTGCATGGATGTGACTTAGCCTTTTGGAAATATAAAACCTACACATTTTGGATCCTGAAGGGGTATTAAGATACCTACTGACATTCTGTTCTGTACATCTTCCAAAGCCTTCAGCTGCTTCCTGAGGGAAGTAATGCTCCTGAACAGCTGGAATTTTCTCAATCTTCCATAATGTTATTTATTAAGGTCATTTTGGTGAATGGACTTTCAAGAAGATATTATCATTCCCTACACCATTACTAGTGTGCTGCTGGTAATATTTAAAATCTTTTTTATAGGGCTACTGTGAGTTTGTTCTTCAGAGTATTAAAAGACAGTACTTCAAAAAGAAAACAGACTCCATTAAGGAAGAGCCTCAGCAGCAATACCCCAAGCAAGCTATGATTTGATGTGGCYGAAAGTCAAGGTGGAATTGATTTTACACAACTTCCTTCCGTTTAAACCCTTGCAAGTTTAAAATCCCATAACTCAGATCAAACCCAGCCCTTCCAGGCCTGGCGAAACCCCCCGTTTTGGGTGAAGCACACTCGGGCCAGTCCCACGCTGCACATCCAGCACAGCCCTGGCCGGGACCGCTGCACTCCCGTGTCCGTGTGCCGATGGAAGAAGGTGTGATGCTTCCTAGTGGCCTTCCAGCTGCTCCGGCACTGGAGCACCCGCAGCAGCAGCAGCATCATTTCCCCTTGACACGCGTGAACGCGCTGCTGCCCGCACCTGCACCTTCCTGCTGGGCACCAAGTGTGTGTGTGGYTGCCTGGCCGCTCTCCCCTTGTGTCCCTGTGGCTGCAGCAGGGACGGGGCCCATGGGCCGGGCTGGTTCCGCAGCACACAGCGGGAGCTGCACGGCAACCCCGCCGATTCCCGGCCGGCCGTGCCACAGGGGGCCGGGGGGGGCATTCCCGGCGGTTCTGCCCGGCTGGGTTTGGGCGGATCCGGAGGTTCTCAGCTCAGGTTCGTAGCCGGGTTCCTCCCCGGCGCCGGGGGCCGCCCCCGGTCCCGCCCGGTGCCGCCCCGCCGGCGTGGCCGCCGCGCATTGTGCGCCAGCCGCTGCCCCGGGCGGAGCTCCGCGGGTGTTGGTGGCCGGGCTCGGGGGTGTTGGTGGCCGCTCCGGACCCCCGAGCCTCCCGAGGGCCGGGCCTCGCCTCCAGCCCTGCCCTGCGAGGYGCCTGTGCGGGGTCGGGCGCGGTGAGTGCGGATGGTGCGGGGTGCGGGTGATGCCGCTGCCGCGTCTGGCACAAGCCCGGGCTCGCCCCTCAGAGCCGGGGCAAGGGGGAGCGGGGTCTGTGCTCGGCCCCGGCTGTGGCAGATCGGGGTGCCGTGGCCCGGTGCTCGGGGGGCGGCTCCGAGCATCCCCCGGGCCCGGAGGAAGGTCGGGGTCTGTCGGTGAGAGCGGTGGGCGCGGGGGGCTCCTGGCTTTGTGTGTGGCTGCCGTGAGACACAGCCCCGGCAGGCTTTTGGAAGGTCCCTGGGAATGCCGGAGCTCGGGCTGGCAGGTTTTAGTCCCTGCGTGAATACCCAGGGTTTGTGCAGACGCTGCTCTCCCTCTCTTCCAGTCTGGAACAGCGATCTCAGGTAACTGGAGTTGGCTAAAATGTGATTCCTGTGGTCTGACCGCTGTAAGCTTTATTCACGCAAGTAAGATCTCCGTGCATGAGTGAAATATTTTTTTTGCAGAATGATTTTGCATGTTTCCACGCTGAAGTGCACAGGCTCCTGCGGGAGATGGGCTTGTCCCTTTCTGTGTCTCTGTGTGTGTGTGTGCGGTCGCTGTTAGTTTTGGCAGCTCCTAAGTGATCATTGGTAAAGGTCGGGTGTCTTCGTGTTCTTCAGGAATGCATTAGGCTGGATGTGTGCCTGTGTTTTGGTATTGCAGAAGTAACAGGAGAGAACAGCCTTAAAAGAAGGTTTAAGGAAATTGTTTAGCTTTCCTAATGCTTATCGTTTCCAGCTAGCATATCTGTAAGCAAGTCGTGGAAAATTGCAGGAAACAATCGGGTTTTGTGTTTACSAGCACGTTGATGAATAATAAAATATAGGTCTAAAGCTGAATTTTAATGCTTCATTTAAAATCTTGTCATTTCTTSTGTCGCTTGCACCTGTTAGCTTTTAGGACAAGCTGATTATGAGGTGATAATTGGGCAGCTTTCTTACAACTTTAATTAAAGGAGTAGCTCGCTGTAGGCCAGCTATAGAATAATGAACCCACTTGTCGTTTAGTACGTAGTTGAATGTGGAGCTGTGGTACTGCCTGGCRAAAGTGTTCTTTGTAACTTCTCCCGTAGCCAAAGCAGAGCTAAAACTTCATTCTGGGAGTCAGGTGAATACAGTGTGTAAATCTAGTTCCTTTTATTATGAAACATGTATTGACAGGGATTTCACATCTGTAATATACATCGTTGATTCAATGACTTAATGCTTCATCTTGCTGTTTCTTATTAATAAGCTAATTAGGGGAAGACTCTGGAAGGAATATGGAATTAAGGCACAGTCCCAGTGGAAGTCACTAAAAAAGACGTTGCAGAGCAGGCAGAGTGTAAAGAGGAATTTCCAGAAGTACTTACTCATCACCCAAGAAAGAGCCAGATTTTGAACACTCCTAGCTTGTGTTTAGGCTCCAGAGTTAATTGCTAGATTTTCAGGTCTTTCTTTTCCGTATTCAAACTTTTATATCCAGAAACAGTGGAAATATTGGGAAACAGTGAGGGAGAAATGTGTCTGTTGTAAGCTAAATTCCCAATAGTCAATGCAAAAGAAAATCACACTCTGAGCACTTMAAAAAATTTGATCCTTGGGTTGCAGTCATGACTCCTACCACTTCCATTTTGGAGGCACTTCCATTTAAYTTTTACAACAGATAGAATTGCAGTTGTAAAATCTAGCCACAATAAGGCACGCCAGTAAAATTACTTTAATTGTTTCTCTTTGAAATGTAGAAGCCGTCGGGATTGATGAATAGCTCTGTAAATACAGTAATAGAACTGTATGTGGCACTTAATGTCTGAACAAAAGTAATAGGTAGTGGCTAAAAATAGTATTGCCTTTTTCAACAGTAGAGTTAAACTTGGGTATTAACTGCAAGCAGGATAGATCGGTCCAGAGCTGGAGGCTCAGCTCATTCATGCTTGCTGACCTGGCCTACTTCTTTATTTTCCTTTAAAGTATCAACACAAATCAGGAAGCTGTTCTTTAAAGTGAAAATTGGAGCTAGTTTTGCTGCACCACGCAGGCAGTGCRATTTCTAGAAGGTGTTCTGATGCCWTGTAGCTCAGCACAATCTGCTGAGCTGTRTTGAGGCTGTGCCTCCGTGTCCATGAGTGGCTGCTCTCACACGTGGACAGCACCTTTGCACTAGGGGAGAGCTGGTTCTCATCACTGAACACTCTTTGGAGTGGTTCAATGTCACTGCTCAGTAACTGCCTTCATAAAAAGGCCAGAGCAAAATTTGCTTCTCCAATAGCCCTGTCACAGCCTCTCAAGGAACTGCTGAATTATGAGAGCTGGTGATTATCTGCCTGCATCTGTGGCCTGGGACTCATTCACACTGAGCTTAAAGAAGAGAAAAAAATTACAAATGCTTGTCCTCTCAGAGGTGTTTGCTTTCCCTCAGTTTTATGGGATAAGGCTGGTGAGTTTGAGGTGTGGCTAAGAGAGTGATTAATTAGCTAGCCCTTGGAAGATGGAAAATAATGTATGGGGATTAAAAATTAAGTGCTGGTATTCCCTGCTATTAAAGAAATTCCTTGGCTCTCTGTGTCTCAGGTTGGAGCTGTAGGCCATTTTAAAGCATTATTTAAGCTGTGCTTTAGGTTTGTTTAAATGGAAGAGTGAGGGGAACATGGGTTGGACTCGATGATCTTAAAGGTCTCTTCCAACCTTCACAGAAATTCTGTGAAGTCTTTCAACAGGAAAAAATAGTAGGTAAAGATTTTCTTGTTTAAGCCTTTTTTTTTAGTAGCAGCAAATCTGTGTATATGGGAATGAGGAAAAGGGAGTTGAATGGAACTGAGCAAGGACCTGTTGTGTGAGGTAAAAATTCTGATATTGTTCTCTTATGCCATCCTGGAAATACACTTGCATTTAAAATTTCCAGGCGAACCACGASGTAGGACCAGTGCAGAATGCTAAATGAAAGCTGGCAGCTGACTGGAACTGCCACACAGTGGTGCTGGGCATTCCACTGCTCAGACAATGGAGTTGAAGATTGTGTCTTTTAATGATTATGGATCTGAATTGAAGACTGGTTCTGAAAACAAATGGGATGCCARTTTTATTCTGAGATATTTTCACTTGGAAATGCTTACTTGCTGTCACATTGCCCCACAACTGCTTGAAAACTGACAGGAACTGTAAGGCCCAAATCCCTTTCTGCCCATCAGATAGGCACAGTATACTCCTTTGTGTTGCTCAGGCTGAAATTCAATCTGCTTGGGAGGCTRAYTTGTGGATTGGGGCACAGTTGTGATCCCAGAGATCCTGGGTATCACCACAGGGGTACCTTTATGTTGCTTGTGTGAGCAGACAAAGTGGCAGCTCTTTGTGGGAACGTGGTGGTGCATTTCCTGAACAAGAGTAAAACGTGTTTCTGCTCAGGAGGAGTGAGATGTAGAAGCCAGGATGATGATGGCAGCTGGGGAAGGAAYGTGAAAGGCATCAGAAGAGATTGGTGGCTTTTACCTTTTCATGTGTCAGACTTGGGTGCCTGCAGTTATTGGCAATAAACTGGCCCTGTGCAGACAGCCCAACGGTGCAGAACAATCTGAGGAGACTGAGGGCTGGAAAGAGAGAAGAAAATGATTGATAGGTTRATGTGTGTGTTGGGTGTGAAAGAGCACCTGCAGTCACAGGGCTGGAACAAACCAAGGGCCTGTGCYTGGCTGTGGCTGCTGCAGTGCAGCAGWGGYACAGACAGCACAGTGGTCCATGATATCCAGTTATAAATAGAATAATAACTGGCTTAACACATGCAGTGTGGATGCATTTGGCACAATTGTGAGGTACCTGCCTTGGAAAGTGTCTGAGGGAACAGAAAGAGCTGATTGGGAGAGCAAAGTGACTGATTTCTGAGGAATGATTAAAAATGCTTAATATAGACTATCTGAGGAGCAAAGACTCCATTGATTTCAGGTATTATCACTCAAGAAACATAATCTGTTAGCCTTTGCAAGAGGATGTGATTAGATGTAATGTGCTGCAAAAGAGAAGGTAACTTGAACATCAAGAAAAGCTGCTTGCAAGGAAGCTAAATAATCTTCCATGAAAAATGGTGGTAATGTTTGGTGTTGTAACACTCACATAGAGCTGGGAAAATGTTCTGCAGGGCTGGCCATTCAGAGTCACATCTTCCCTGGCTGAGCTGTGCCTGGGGATTAGGGTGGAGGTTTTGGAAACAAAGCTCTTTAGTCTGCCAGGGCAGCTCCTCTGTCGGGAGTTGGCTGCTGAGCCCCCTCTGTGGTCTGCTGGAAGAGCAGTCGTTCCCTGGTAGCTTGGAGTTGGATGAATTAATGGGTCTCATTCCGTCTTTAGCCTCTGGTCCAGGAAATACATGAGCATTTGCTGGCATCTGGCAYGTCTGCTGTTACTCTGTAAAACAAACACTGGAGCATCTTGAATTCTGTTCTGATCATGCGGTGAGGGAGTATGGGGAGAGGCAAGTGATGCTCCAGTGGTGAGCACAGCAGGCTGGGCTGGAAATATTATGGGTTTGCATTGACTTTGCTAATTTGTGTTCTTGGACCCATGCTGAATTCTCCTCTTAAAGAAAAGCTGCAAAGCAACAGGCTTGGAGTGTTTTCCTGTTTGAAGTTTCAGCCATTGCTGGCAAAAAACCCTAATGGATAGTCTTGGACAGCAGTTGCCTCTTCCTTTGCTGAGCAAACTTGTTGCTAAAATGTGAAGAGCCATTTCAGAGGGTTGTGCAGCTCTGGGTTTTATGGTGTYACTGCACAGTCTTGATAYTGTTCTGTTTCTCTCTTCAGATCCAATGTGGGTTGGTTCATGGAAAGTCTGRTCAGACCACTGAGAAGTACAGTGTRTGATAGCTTAYGTCTCCTGGGTSATYTGATGTTGTAAYAAGCAATCTTCACRGAATTTCTTGTATCCCACAATAAACTAAGAGTTTATATAACTTAGACATGCTCTTCCTGYGGAWTTGGTGGAGTTACAAGGGCTCCAGGATGGTATGTTGTTGCCAGATAGGGAGGARTRYGTTTATTCTGATTCACAGTGGCTTCATTTAAAAATTGMCAGTTTGTCTGTCTTCAGCATGAATGGTTTATGGAAGGGCAGGCAGGTGATCCATGGACAAGCATTTCCAACGCTGGTTTAAKGATGAGCCTCTTTTAATTAAGTGTAACTTGAGTCACAGAAGTTCCTCATCTGGTCACTTGGARTAAGGTTTTCACTTCCTGCATCACCCATTTGTAGTGAATATTCAGAAGAAAAGAAACTCTGAGATTTTGTTGTCTTTGTTCCCTTTTGTTTTATTCTTTCATGGAATTTTGTCCCATATGTTGCTAAGAGACAATAGAACTAAAGAGACAAAAGAAATGACCGAGGTGAAGGAAGGGTGAAGCTGGCTACTCTCTTACCTGGGCGGTTTTCTCTTTGGAAGGGCAAAGATACTGAGATTTTGGTGGGAGCTGAGGGGCTGGGCTCCTCTTGGTCTCTCTGACTCTTGACATTGGAGGCGAGACAGGCTGCAGTTAGTGTTTGTTTGCCTTGTTACACACAGACACACCAGCAAACAACTGGTGTTCCTTTTCCCCTATCTTTGCCTGAAATCCCTCTTAATTGCAAAGTCATAATAATTTGGAGGAAAGGGGGTCATATTCTCCATTCCAAGGAGGTTCCCAGCTTCCTTGGCAGATACCTGCACTTCAAACCCAGTCACCTATCAGWGAAGTCTGAATCAGTCCAGCTCACAGGGCCAGGAAAAATACATTCTTGTGGTAATTCTGGCATCCCTGACAACAGAAAGTATTGGAAAATTTGAGAGAGGCTTTGTTCTTATAAAATATCCAAGCCAATTTTGTGTAACTGAGAAGCAGCTTGGAAAGTTCAGATAAGAAGCCAGATGTTGGCCCAAATTAGTGAGATTTGCTTGCATGAATCAAATTTGGCATTACAGCATGCTTCCCAAATGAATTTTGTCATGTATAATTCCAGTGTGAGTTGATTTTCTATTTTATTCTGCATGACTTCTGTTCACTTATCATTATTAAGCTGCATCCTGGAGATACTCAGGCTTAAATGTGTGCATGTATGACTACCAGAATTGTCTGCAGTTACACAGACAGAAAATATTGATACAGGTTAAAAGGTAAATTTTTCCCATGTACTGGGTGTAATGTGTTTCAATCGCCATTGCTCAGTTTACCTGAATATTTGATTTGAACAATTATCCCACCCATCAATAAGAGAGAAGGTTTATGCTTAGCTTATTGTACTCATGTACAGTAAATGATTTCTTGTGCTGTTTTTAACATTGGTAGTACACTGGCATCATCTCTTTTAAATTTTTTTGCTGGGAAAAGAGTATGCAAAAGAATATTTATTAGCTGATTTAAATTCAATTARCTTCATTTCCCTTTCATGGAGTTTTTAACAATGCTTAATGAGAGATGTAACTGAATTGCAGAGCTGTTACTTCCCTCTGAACGCATTGAGATCTTTCCTGAATTCTCCTGAAGGTTTCTTGATCATTCACACTTTAATCCCGGCCTTCATAATTATTTTGTGGCATTTGCAAAGTCCCATAGATGCTAATTCTATTAATCTTTGTCATGCTTATTTAACAAATAGTTCCAGTTCCTCATTTATCTGCCTCAGTATCTATTGTTTATTGGTGATTTTTTTCCCTGCCTTTAACCCCTGGGTTGAGGCACTAAGACCACCCTGTGCTAGGCAGAGTATAAACACAAAGTGCATTCCCTGCCCTGCATATTAACATTTTCGTTTTATGGCTAAATGAGGGAGATTCCTCTTGCACTCAGACCTCTGCAGAGACTCATTTGCCACTTCAGCAGCATTTAGAAAGTAAATCTCCAGCTTAGGGAAACAAAATAATTAAAACTGAGCGCCGCTGTTGCTGAAAAAATTCTTGTGCTTGTTGGAAGATGCAAGAATTTAAGTTTATAAAGACCACCTATCATCTGCGTGCATAGGCAAAAATGTGATGCTCTTTCCTCTCATCTCTGCCTTGCTTTTCCTCTCATTCAAGCAAATGGGCTGATAAATGCTTGGAAGTTGTGTATCCCTCCTATTAGCCTCCTTGTTTGCTTGCCTTCTTTCAACAGCTTCTCCACTCACAGTGTTAAAGAACAGAAGGAGAACACTTAAAAAATGAAAATACTCTGATGTTGTGTAATCCTGCAAAGAAGTGTCTTGCTTCCACCACAGATGGTCAAACTAGAAAGGTTCCTTTCTTGTCCTAAAGCCTGTTATGGCAGGGAGAATGATAAAAGCCCACTGAAATTGCAAATCATGGCACTGCTGAACACAAACTCCTGTGTGTGGAGCACTCTGAACTCTTTAAAGACTTGAACCTGGGCTGTGATTTTGTGGGCAGCTGGGGTTCAGAGGCAGAGCTTGTGTCTGTCAGAGCAGTTAACTGAGCTAGGCTCTTTCCTAAGYGTTTCTTAAGCATTCCTTGGTTTTTTTTGCTTTGGTTTTCCATGCAGGCACGCAGATGTACATGGCTAAACATGCAGGCACACAGTGTTTACAAACTGAGCATGACAGCTGAGCCCCTACCCTTAAACCAGGGCCCACCACTCTGCTGGGTGTGCAGGGTGTCCTCCCTAGGGCCTGGTGTCACCTGGTGTGGGGAATTCAGTGGAATCTGACTCCCAGAAGCACGCACTGTGTGTATGGTGATGTATTTCCTGTACTGASACAGCTGGTGGAAAATGTGCGTGAGGCTTGTCATCCTTCTCAGCCAGGAGAAGGCACGTCCAGGCAGAGCCTGGGTGGCCTCTCTGTGGTGATCCCATCAGCTGCTTGGAAGGTTGGATGCAGATTTAAACTCTGGGACATGCACTTGGATGCTGCTTGCTCCATGCTGTTGTAGGGAATGCAGAGAATGCTGCACAGCCCTGAAGGCCAGTGGAGCAGCTGCCACATCTACCGGGATTCCTGCTCCACCCAGCTGAGCTCTGCAAAGCCTGGTGAGATGGGTCTGGTAGAGCCTTGAAGAGCTCAGAACGGCTTTCTGTCCACAAGCCCTACTGAACAATATGTGCATAACTTGGGGCAGTGATCTGAKCTTTGGGTATCCCTTGTCTGGAGGTGGGTTGTGGTTTGGGATGGCCACAGTGATTAGGAGACCTCCTGGAGGGGTGTGAGGGAGCTTAGGTAGTCATTGCTGCTGCTTTGGCTGGCTGCAGAGCTCTGTGCATGCATTCAAAGATCCCAGATAGAAGCAAATAAAAGCCTTTGCTTTGGTTCCCCCTTGTTGGTGCTCTGTTGGTTTTTATTTAACTCCCACATCTGCTATCATGCACCATCTCCTGCCTGCCTCTACGAGTGAGACAGCAGTGGAACAGATTTTTTTAAGCTGATAAAGAACAGGAAAAAGCAGTGCATTTAGTGGAATTTGAAGACAGTTCATACCACTGAGCAGCACAGTATGCTGTGCTGGAATAAAACACAGCAAGACGGTGCCCTTGGTGAGGATTTGCAAAGTCATAGGGGATATTTGAAGCTGTTTAAGAGAKACTTGCTTTGATTATACCTTGAAAACATTTTCTTTTGCTGACCACAGCAAAGCCCTTATCTTCCTACCTTGGGAACAGAAACCTTGAGGACGTGAGTGCTGCAGATCCTGCTCAGACCAATATTCAGCTTTGTTCTTAATTTGTGATGGTTTTGGCTTACTTGAGGAAGTTCAATGGATTGTGGYTCTTTGGGTGGTGATGGGAGATGTCTGGGGAGGGTGACTCCAGTCCTGATGCAAACAGATCTCACTGTTCAAGTCTTGCTTTCCTGAGGGTGTGTGATGGACTGGGGCTTTCACTGTCCAGTTGCAGGACTTGGCTGAATTTTGGAGGAGGGCTTGGGTAAGAAATCAGTGAGTGTGGAGAAGTTGGGTGCTGCATTTGGAATAGCCAAAGGTGTTGATTATTCAGCACTGAGGTTTTGGGTACAGCAGCACCATGTGCCCTCAGTGCTGTCTTGTGCTGTAGGTGAATCCTGCACCAGCAACAACCACGTCTTGGCACTGTCCTGCTTCCCATCCCTCCTTCTTCCCCACTCTCTCTTGACTGATTACATTTCAGTTTCTTCCATGTAAAAACTGAAAATTACTGCAGTAAACCCATTACTCTCTGGGGTTGTGTTTGTCTGTTGCCCATTTTAATGAATGGAACTGTGCAACAGCCTGAAAGAGAAAATAATTTGAATTAAGGTCATGTTGGAGGCTTTTACTTTCTACAAAACACAAGAGCAAATATTGCAAGCCTGAAAAAATACAAGGGAAATATTTACCATGKCCTTTATGCATGGAATAACTTGGGGAAGGATGCAGATTGGCCAGCCCTGCTGTGCAGTGCAGTGCAGCTCTCTGGTACCTCAGTGAAAGATGGGTTCTGGTACAGCACAGCTTGCACCTTGTCCCATCAATCTCGTGCATTGGGGGACAGGGGCAGCAGGAGGCAAAAAGGATTCCCAAGAAAACCTGGGTCTTCTGAAGTCACCATGAAGCTAAAGCAGTTTAAAAACTCACCAGTTCAACCCATCACCTTTGGTGGAGGACAGAAATCTGGTCTTTGTTCCARTAATTTCTGGTTCAGCCCGCAAAATGCCTTTGTGTTTGGGCCTGAAGCCAGTCTGGCTAATGCCATGTTGGGGGAAGAGCCTTCCTCTTTTGGGAACACCAAGCCTGGAGGTYCTCTGGTTCCAGAGAGAATATTTGTGCTCAGACAGCAACAAGCAGAGCCCCTGGCAGTGTCTCCCTGTCACATTTCTCTRTATGTTTTCCATGAGCACAAAGGCATCTGTATTCATCTCTGATTTTGCAGGTGATTGCACATTCTCTTCCAGCCTTTATCTGCCTCCTTTTTCTCAGCTTTGTGCCAAGGTGAAAGTCAAATTTGGTGAAGATTAGAAACAAATATGTGTAAGAGGGATTGACCCAAGTTTTCAAGGCTTGAAGATGACTATGAAGGGAGAAAAAGTGCACTTACACCCCTTGTTAATTCTGTTGGATTCTGTTTCTGTAGGACAGAGAGGCCAAGAGGGGCTCTTGCATTTTTTTCTTTAGCAAAACTTGAAGCTGTCTGGTCAAATCCCACCAATTTAGATAAGGCAGCAAATTAAATCAGCTGTTGAGGGCCTGCCTACAGACTGCTCCATCTCTGAGGAAAATGGACTTGAAGGGCTGGGAGGGAGGGAGTGTTCCCTTTGCTTTGATTTTGTCTTTCACTTTTGAGGGCTCCTTTTGTTTGTCTGGCCATTTTTCCATTTCCTTCAGCATCACTGTCATGACAGAAGTGTAACCTTTTAGAAAGATTCTCTCTTCTCCTGCCCTTTAATCAGCAGCTACCAGACATCATCCCATCAATATTTCTGCAAAATCAGGATATTTCTGGTGTGTACACAGAGTAAACAAATGGAAGGAAACCCCAGGATTTAATAGCAGTCATGCAGTATTCATAGTAGTGTTTCAGCTTCTTCTGAGGCTTCAGAATTAATTTTGAGGCAGGGAACTAATTTTTTAATTGCCTCTAAGTAAAGTGCTGCTGAGGAGTAAAAAAAAAAGCTGCTTTGGTATTGAGATGCTGACTCAGCATGGCATAAATGGAGTCCACCAGCCTTTTGTGACATCTTGTAATGCCYTTTCCTCCCTCATTGTTGGAAAATGAAGGGGTATAGGAGTTTTGAGGTTTGTTTTTGAGTCATCTGGCTTCCTGCTCTGAGATTTTGTGGAAACACTTTCACTATTCTTTAGTTACCCATAAATGATTTTGCCTAGAATGAATCCTGGGAGAGCATGTGCTTCTCTTTTTGCTAAATGTTTCATTATCTTTCTTTGTGCTGCCTTCCCACAGCATCTACCTCTGCCAGATTTTGGTCTGTGAGTCTGTGACTGAGGTTCCACTGTTTGAGAATAATGCAAAAAAAMCCCCAAGAAATAAGAATTCTAAATCTTTCAATACAACTGCTTTTATGATATTTGATAAATGCTTAGGAACCTGATCAATAAGGCCTGGGGAAAAAAATTGGCTGACTTGCAGTTAGTTTTTCCTGAGGTGTGATTGTCCTTGAAGGTCAGAGAGAGTTTTCCCTGAATTAAAGACACCACTGCCCAGACTGAAAAGGGTTTTATTTTAAAAAGCTTGAAGTTGTGTWGAACTTCAGCCAAGTTGGCAACCTGTTGGGTGGTCCAAGATAACTTGTTGCTTTATCAGGTGAAGGAGAATGGGGAAGAAGTCTTAGGTTGTTCTTTATATTGATGAATTTGGGTTCCTTTTATTTATTACCTTCTTTCTGTGGTAAGGTTATTTATCTTGAATTCATCTAGTACCAGTCTTGTCCTCAAGATGATCCTGAGGCATTTGTGTTTGTGTGCCCACAACCACAGCAGCTGGATGCCAGTGAGGATCTGAGAGCCCTCCAATAAATGCCCAGTGCCAACTGGCACCATCCAAGAATTAGTGGCCTTGTCCATGAGGCTTTTCTCTGATTAAACCCCCAGCCAGCCTGCAGGAGCAGCTTCCAAATCTCACTCCCCTCTGCAACAAGCAGGGCTTTCTTCCTTGGTTTCTTTGCAGCTCGTGAGCCAAAGCGACCTCACAGCTGCCTGCCATCCATCTGCCAGCCCTGCTGCTGCCAGGGCAGCTGTGCAGCAGCACTTGCTTTCTGTCTGGGCTGAGGACACATTGCTGCTGCAGAGGCTCAGGAAGCAATAGGATCAAAAACAACGTGCTCTCCAAGCACACTGAGGTCCAAGTAGATCCCCTTCCCCCCCACYGAAAGAACTGAGGGGGGGTTGTGTGAAATGAGATGATGGGAGGGAAATAAAGGGAGGAAAGAACTGAGCTGCATCCTCGCCATCTGTCTGCTTGGAGTGGTGCAGCTGCTGTGCCATTGACAGGTTGCTGTCTCTCCACTCGGTGCAGACAGCCAAGTGACTTGTGTTGTGAACACAAATAGCTGAGGATTAGTACTGCTGAATAGCCTGGTCACAAAATTACCCCGAGGCAACTGCTTGGAAACCTTAAGAATCCTCTCCCTCTCGATCTGCACTTCTCTACAGAGACTTACAGACTTTGGGAGCCAAACATTTCAGCACACATGGTTTTTCTGGATCAAATCCTGTGTCTTTGCAGCACAGTCAGTTTTGGAACATTGACAGGTTATCTAGAAACAAAGGGGAATGGCCAGTTGGAGTTACAGTGATACTGCTATTTGCTTAAAATTAGTTAAGGATGTGTTTAAATGCTTCAGTAGCTCAGGGTTTGTCTGCTACCCAGGGCTGCAGTTTGACAGTCCCAGCTCCAGGGATATGTGTGGAAGATGCTTTCCTTGTAATTGTGAGGAAAATGCTCTTTGCGTCAASTGCTGTGGAAAACAGGCAAGCATGAACTGCAAGGCAACAGACATAAAACTAAACAAAAATCCCAAAGGTACAGTGTGCTCTTGTGAATGGCTGTAAATACCTTTGTTGAAATATCAACTGTGCACTCAAGAGGTATCTGAGGGATTCACCCAGGGCAAGGAATGTGGAGTTGACTTCTCCTCTTCCAGAGCCTCAGGCTCTTCCAGGTGCTCTCATGACAACCTGGGTCCTGATCCAGTACTGCTGACATCCATAGAAGAATACTTTGTGTACCCAACCTGAAAAGAAAAATTGTATTGTGCTGGATTTTTTTGGATACTCCTCTCCTGGTGTTATTAATGCTGGTAAAGATTTTCTAGAGATGAGTCACTGGCAAGTGTCCCTTCCTGAGCCTGAAGGACCACTCAGGCAGTTGTTAATCCCAGAGAATAGCTCTGCAACTGAGTCAYTACAGAMAATTTGAATATGGTTTAGGGGCTCMAGGTGTCTCTCATGACTGTGWRGAGAGGTCATGATGGGGTGGCARTCTTTACATRWCATCACATATRTTTGCAGTGTAGGACTATAAATCAGTGATGGCAGAGCACAAAAAGACAGGTGAGTTGAATCCAAGTGCTGTTTGTGATAGCCCTGTAATTGCTGCTACGTCTCCTCAGCTCTTCTTTTTTTTTTTGTTAGTTTATTTCCCACAAAATCATTCCCTGCATCCTGCCTCCAGCACACCAAGCCCTGACTGTGGTGCATGGCTTATCCAGCCTCTGGTTTCAGTTCTGGAGAATCAGTGGAGCCATGAACTTGCCAACCTCTGTGTAAGTCCAAGCCCTATACTCACACCACCCCAGACTTTGTGACCTAAGAGATCAGAGACCTGCGCTGTCTCCTCCCACAGCAGTTTATTCTCTGATGTCCAGGCATATCCTCCTCACTGGAGAGGAGGCAAAAGCTTCTCTTTTATCCTTGTTATTCTCAAGGGGTTCAGGCAGTAGTGTGTGCTCTGAGAGCAGCAGCAGATGCAGGCTGTGTTCTCATATTTCTGGGTTTCCTGGGGAAGCTTTTGACTAAGCAGCTGCCATCTCATGCAGAGTCAGAACCTGAGTCTCAATGTGGTWGAAATGTCAGAGGAAATACAAGAAGTTGCTGCCCCCAGCTATTTGCTGCCTTTCTTCAAAATCTGCAAGGCTGCTGGAGCAGAAAGTATCTTACTATTGCATGTGGCAGCTTCAGCAAAGCTTCACCTCCCTTGGCAGCAGAGCTGATGCCACTGGATTTACACAGCAGCAGTAAAACACAGCCCCTCGACCATCCTTGCTTYAGTGGGGCAGGAGGAGGGGCAGAAGGGATGGTAGTGGCACATTTCTTAAATTTCTCTTTGCAGACTTGAAAGCCATCTCTAATGAGCTTAGGATGAACTGCCTACTTAATATTCTWAYTCATTTTTTTCCTGTTTCTCTCATACTGTTGAATACAAGTGACAATTCCTTCTGTTTTCAGGATTCATGATGGTAGAGTRCTGTCCATGTAAGGATTGAACTCTTTTTACTTTTCTTTTTTCCTGTAGTCATGGTGKCCCTGGAAACTGAGAATTACAATGTTACCCATTCCTTTTGCCCAATCTCCACCATCCACTCAGAGTTTTTGTTTGCCACTGGGGCCTTGTGAGCGTCGCTTGTAAAACTCCACTGCAGATTCTGCATTTTTTCTATGACTTTTTCAGGCTCTGTGATCCCCACCATGGAAATAAGTAARCCCAGCTCTGCTCTGAAAATAGAGCCATGTGAGAGGTGAATTCCTGAAAGGTGTTATGTCAGAAACCTGGTGGTTTGAGTAGAGATGTTCCTGGTAACCTTGGCTGACCCTAAGTGCAGGTTCAGCAAAGTCTGCAGAAGTGTGMAAAGAGACAGATGAAGTTGTCAAGGGGGTTTGTGGGTTGTGACTTGGTAATTCCTTTTTGCCATGCAGATTAWAAATTCCTGCTGCACTGGAAGTCCCCTTGGCTCTGCTCTGCTGTCAGATGCCTCTCTGTCCCCCTCTCCTCATGCCCCTTCCAWAGCCGTGCCAGGAGCAGTGCCTTGGATGAGAAGGGTGAGATTTAATTCTCTAAGCTACGATCCAAATTGCCCAGGATCCATCACTGTCAATCTCCTTAGAGGTTTGCTATTCCTGAAGATGTTTTCCAYGTGGGGTCTGACACCTCAGCAGCCAGGCTGAGCCCTGGGCTCACTGGGTGAGGATGGCTCTGGGCACGCCCTCCCCACCATGCAGGAATTRCTTATAAATAGGAGGACAAATTGACATGTTCCCTTTTTCTTTTCCCACCTCCCACAGAAATGTTGATGTTGGCATTTTAGTAAAAAGCAAAGGAAGAGAAAGTGAAATGCCTTTTTAATTTTTTTTTGTGGTGGGCAGAGAAGTGTTGCTGCAGAGGTAGTGCCAGGCTGCAGCAAAAAAAAAAAAAACTTTGCCTGGATTTGTTCAGTTTTCAAATTCAGGGGGAAAACAGTTGACAGTTTTTGTCTGTGRGATTCCTAAAGTGACTGAGCCAGCAAAGGACACCCAGCAGGTTCTCAAGTGAAACTCTTCCAAAATGACCTCGTTTACACTCACTGCATCCTCTRGCAGTAAAACCCTTTAAATTCTACTTCAAAAATTCATGAGTTCAAGTGCTTTAATGGAAGCAAAGGAGAGGCCTTCCTGTTTTGTCCTGAAAGAGCTCATGGAGAGTTCAAAGGGAACTTTTAGTGTCTAGTTATGCTGCACCCACCCAGCCAAGAGCTCTTCTCCTTGAGTTAACCTGAAGCTTTAATGTTTTATCAAAGTCACTGTGGGATGTTGACTTTAATGTGAGAGTTGAAAATGGGCAGCCTGTAAACCAAGGCACTAATACATCAAAGGTGAGTTTARCTTCAAATTATGCACACTATGAATAGGATTTTCTAGTCTTGTCCTGCTGAAATTGTTCAATATTTTTCTGTGATTTTTCATTAAGGCAGTGCAGAAATATTTTAAAATCTCAGTCTACAAAGACACTTACGAATTTGAGGAACATTGCCATCACGATGGGGTTTTTTTAATCTGTTTTGTTAAATTGTAGCTCACCCCTTAAAAAATGTGTTACTCTTCTACCTCTGGGATTAAATTCACAGCCTGCTTGCAGTGTGAAAATGCTGGCAGTGATGGAGTTGCATTTGGGAGCTTTGCTTGCGAGGTGCTTTCACTKAGCTGAATATGAATTAAACTCAGGGTGCTGTGAAATGCAGTTCACTTGGGGCTCTCTGTAGAGTGGAGCATCACCACTCTCACCCACGTGGGCAGCTGGCAGGGATCTGTGCATCTTTGTTCCTGTGATCAATTAGTCCTTAATGTTTAAGAGTCAAGTCTATGGGAAATGAAGAATGGATTCCTGGAGCTGTGAGTGTGAAGAAAGCTTCTAAGTAGGAGCCCTGAGTATTGAAAAAGTCATAATCAGAGATAAGATATTGATGCTTTTAGACCATGTTAATCCTGTAATCAGCCCYTTAAATTTTCATTTTTGTTTTTAGTACATTCTAGCTTTCTCTTTGTTTCTGGAGTTAAATTTGMCACTGCTTAATGCAGAGCTCTCTATGACTTTTCCATTTGGCTTCTTTTAAGAGTAGCACAAAGGATTTTCAGGAGAATTATTTCCTTCAGGTTTTGATCTTCASTTTATGTCCTCAGAGATATAAAAGCAGATTTAGTGCCACTAATGCAACAGAAAAGAAAATCAGAATACATGCAACAGGAACGGGCTGTCAGCAAAAAAAAAAAATCTGCTATGAAATGTCAGCCTTAAAAACAACCTAATTATTTGTCTGAGGTACTGTGTTGCCCCAGGGAAAGTCAACAGGGGCTTTTCTATTTTCTCTAGCTAGAACTCCTCAGAATCCATCCTTTGGTTGTAATTTGGATTTACAGTAAGAACTTTAAGTCCATTAAGAATGTTGTTTTGAAGGAGAGAGGTCATGGATGTGAAGCTCAGAAGACATATTGTCATCTTTTATGGCTGGTAAAAAAAGAAAAAGTCTTTCACAGGTTTGAAAGAAGAGTGAACCATGGTGCTTGGCAAGGCAAGCATAGGCTGAACCGAACCATGTGGTTCTTTTTGTTGGTACCAGTTGTGGGCTGACTGGTTAAATGGCAGGGGAGGGGAATGCCAGGAGCACAAAAGGCCACTGAAATTAAGATCAGCTACTTTGAAGGAAAGTTACATGCATGTAACTTGAAGAATAAAGCCCAGGAGCATGGATGGTGCATTTTATATTGATGATTTTATATTTATATTCACTCCACTCTTCCCATTTTTTTACACAGTTGTGGTTGATTGAGCTGAGCTGGCAAAATTTTGTAAGTAGTGACCAAAGCCTTTTCAGTTCCCGGTCACTGCCCTGCCATTGCAGCCCCAGATTGAAATTTTGCAGTAGGAAAAGGTCCATAATAGAGCCACAGTGGGTTTTAACACAACAGACCCTAATCAAACCAGCCTGCCAGGCTGATTAGAGTTTAATTGCAATCACCATTCACAGCCAGAGCTCTGATTCTTGTTCTTGCACCTTTGTCAGATGCAGTCACTGAAATGATAGGGTGTTGGGCTTGAAGATTCTTCCTTTAGTTTCTTCCTCTTTGTGGAATTTTGTCCCGGTTTGCTAAGGGACAATAACAACCAGTTACTTGAGAGAGTCAAAAGAAGTGGCCAAGTTAGGGGAGGAGGGCACCTGGCTGCACTTCTGTTACCTGAGGGTTTCTCTCAGAGGGGCAGAGATGAGTGGGCTGGACAAAGACAGGGCTGGGGCAGCTGCTTGCTCTCTCTCTTGCAGCCTCGGAGGAGGATGGTGGGAGCTGYTTGCTGCTTGGGGACTGAATTCCCTGCGACTGCTGAAGCCCAGCCYGGTCCTGCTTCYTCTGCTGTGGGGTGAGCCTCTGCTCGTGAGAACAGCCACCARACTGGGACCTTATTRACACCCTACCTCACTGAACAAGGACCTGCTCCATCTGCTCAGGTGCCTCAGGGAGAACCCCCAGGATCCCAAGCCCTCTCTCCCTCCCAGGGAACCTTTCCCTGCCCTGCTCCATGCCAAGCTGCTGCTGCCCTGTCTCCTCTGTATTTTTTCCACCACAGCTCTGGTTTKTTGCTATGTTGTTGCTCTGCACCCCCTGCCCTGCCAGATCCGAGTTTCTGCTRCCTCTTGCTTCCTACCCTGGGCAAAACAACTGGTGTTCCTTTTCCCATATCTGCCTGAAAGCCCCCTTAATTTTAAAGATGCAATAATCCCACGGGAAGGGGGCCATTTTCTCCATTCCAGAGGAGGTTCCTGCCTTTTTTTGCAGATGCCTAGCCTTCAAACCAAGACATAGGGCTTATTTGCTGGCCACTCATGGCTGAATTGAAAGACATCCACAGTAACAGCCAGAATTAGTGTCTGTGGGACTGATTTACAGCAGCTCTYGTTGTCAGTACTGAGGAGGAATGGATTTGCCTTCACTGAGCAAGTTCATGTTGTATGAGAAATCAATTTCACTCATGGAAATAAGTTAATTCCATAGTACAGTCACTTAGGAAAGGAGGGCAGTTGTTTTATTTGTAATGCACTTGTGAGGAGTGATGCTGTGGTGTGCTCTGGATCTGATGGCACAATTCCTGACCACCAGGGGCCAGGGCTTGGCCAGAGCCCAGGCCTCAGCTGGGAGGGTTTCCTGTAAAATATCCTACAACTAAGTCTCTGCTCAYGTCAGTTGGAAAAATTTCTTAAAATGCTACGTTTTTTTTGCAGAAAGGTAACGYGAAAGTCTCTAAAGCAGTCAGTTTGGTGTTAAATGGATATCAGTCATCTATTTTTAACTAAATAATACTGATGGTGTCAGTCATGTATTACCCAGGGTCCATCTTGTAAATCTTGCTGCTTGGRCCTGAGCACATCAGTGGGATTTCTCATACAATCAGAGCAGTTTTTTGTATACTCCTGCTATGTCCACAGGAATTGTTGTTACTCTGGCGTGACTGTGTTTGTACCTTGTGTTTTTGCACCCCATCCCTCATGCTGGTTTGGTTCATGTGTTACCTCCCACGTGCTGCTGAGAGGTTGCTGTCCCTGCCTTGGCCCAGGTGCTCAGGACCCCAGTTCAAGGCTCTGAAAGTGATTTCTGCAGTTGTGCAGCTCTCTGCTGAGCTGCTTGTGTTTGTGCCCCTGAATGCATGGCAGGCAAAATGTACTGACTTTGCCCAACGCTCTGACTTCAGCTGACACCTCTGAGTTCACCTAAAATAAGTGGKAACAGAATGAAGCTGATACCTGTGGAGCAGACAAAGAGTGTAAGGGGATTATTTAGTTCTCTCAAGCACAGGAAAGATTAACTTTAAAATATGTATTTTTAAATGCATGCAGTCACATCCTTGCAAACTGAGTATGAAATGTCAAAAAACAAAAGCAGGAGTGATTTATACCCAGGATGAACTAAGCCAAAAAGGACATCTATGTATTTTTGGTTAGGTTCAGCAGTGTGTTAGAGTTGCTACTAATGACTGTGCAAAGTGCAAGACAAAGAACTGTACTCAGAATGTGGATGCATGTGAATACCACTGTGTATCTGTGTGTGGYTTATGTATGTATGTGCACATATATGTATGTATGTGTGTATATATACACACATAAATATATACATAGATATATGATTTTCCTAACAGTGTTCTATATTTGTTGACCAATTATTTGCAGAAATAATCTTTAAATTATGAAGGTGTTTGGGTTATAAATGACATAATTCTTAATTCTGTGCTTCACCTGTTTGGCGACTCTGAGGTTGTTAACTTTGTTAATAGTCACCTCAGAGGGGCACTTCAAGACCAGCCCAGGGCAGGCAGTGATATTGTAGCCATCATTTGAAGCCCTGAAGTAAGAATTGCCAGTATTTCTAAATGATGCATGTAAGACTTTCTTCAGCCTTCCAGGATATCTGCTCTCCAAAGCTGATCACAGTAGATCATGCAGCATATTTCAAACCTTTTTCTGTCACCTCCTTTATACTGGGACACAGAACTGCTTGCACTCTGTGCCCATGGAAGCTCTCTTGCCTTCTTTAGAGAGAAGTGTAGCTTTTAATGTTAGTGCCAATGAATTGCTTCCCATGAACAAAACAAAACAGAAAAGGGAAAAGTGCAAGAAGAATTATTTGAGTCAGCAGTGAGGCAGAACAGCACTGATTATTGTGCTTATTTTACTTCTGTGTGTGTCATTACGGGTTTATTAGTGCACTCTTGAAACATGCTGTAAAATAGCAATATTTACTATCCTGATCTTTTGTTAATCTTTTGTTGCAGAGGTGACTTTTTTGCAAGGGCCTGACTTTTTTCAACCAGTTTGTATTGCCTCTCAAGAGTTTTCATGTTGACTCTCGGAAACCTGCTGCAGAGTCTTCCCTGTTTACTGTTCAGTCCTGTTTTCTTCTTCCTTTAGCAGGTAAGCACGTTTCTGCACTAATTCTAGCTGGAAAATGTGTCCAAATCCAGACACCTGGAGAGTTTGTTTTGTTGGACTCAGTAGGATTAACATCTCCAGAACTTCTGCCACAGGAAAATACCTGAATAATAGTGCAGTACTTTCGAGTCTTTAGCATCAGTGCATGTCAGTCTGCATSCATCCAGCTTTAATGCAACTCAGAWAATGCTGTGCTTGAACCTTCAGTTGGGAATCTATTTACAGCTGAATCAGGATTGTGAGCAAGCAATATAGAAAATTGCTTGAATTGTTGCTGTGAGAGGAGCCTCTAAATAACTTTGTGTCCTTGAGGAAAAAAAAAGCCCTGAAGAGGAGAGGCAGAGTGGGTGATGGAGAAACTGGGGTGTCACCCACCTCAGCACCCCTAAGCTGAACAAAAGCATTCAGCTGCTGTTCACCAAGATCACAGTCAGAAGCAGATTTAGCTGCCCTGGCTGGCTCTGCACTAAAGCAACAAGGGATTCTCAGATGGCCCATAGAGGATCAATATAAATGTGGGTGTGGCAAGAAGGGACACTGAACAGCTGAGCTGCAGGAATGTCTTACACAGCTGCAGCCTTTCTGCACTGGGGCCTGGCAAACCCTTAATATTCATTGTTAAAGTTGGATTTGTGCTGGAGATTCAAGGTTTTTGGGAAGAAAAACATTTTWAATGATTTTTTGAAATCACTTCTGTCAAATGCTAGTCATCAGAGTGTGTATGGTGGTGTGCAAGTGCATTCGTGTGAAAGGAAAGGAAATGTGCTTACTCTGTCTTTGATGTTGTTCCRTTTTTCTTTTAACATTATCATCACATGCAGGAACTCTTGGTTTTTTTCAAAGCAACTTAGAAATTTTCCCAGAAAACAAAGTTTCCTCCTGCAAAAGGATTTTATTTCTGAACATATAGAAATTTATTTACTTTATCACTAAACTGCAGAATCTCTCTGCCATGGCTTCGGCTTTTTTCCTGTGTTTTTTAAGGAATGAGGTCTTTTCTAAAGGGTTGGCTCTTGAAAACTTTTATTTTGATTTACTTGGTAGTAATGCATGCTTTCTTGGATGGTGACATTAACATTTTTGTTAGGGAAGGAGTGGCTCAAAATTAAATCTTGAAATTACCAGTATTTATCAGAGCCACTCACAGAAGTGGAGGGGAAAGGTGAAATGGCTGAGTAAATATCATCTTCTCTGCATCTCTAAAGGCGATGCTAAAAAGGCATTAAAATAAGGATAGAAGGGCTCCCATCAGGAATATTTAGCAGAGATGCTTCATCTTGATGACAAATCTGAGACAAGACATGCATGGAAATATCTGTTGATGTGAAGAGCTTGTTGATAGCAGGTCTGGCTTTCTAAAAGAGAAATTTTTTGTCCCTAGGACAAAGAATAACTGGTTTTGTAAAGGCAAGGCTGTGTTGTAGATTAGTTCTGCACAACTGGACAAGGAAAGGAGTGGCACCATCTGCTAAACAAACCACTTTGAGGTTAGAATTCTGTGAGTGCTTTTTCCCCGGTACAAAGGAATTTGTGTGCAAATAGGGCCGGTGTAAGTGGGGATGTGTAAGGAATTATGGTCACACCTAGTGAAGGTTGTAGGAAGGTTGGAAGATTCTCTCCCATTTTATTCAATGATCTCTTGTGTGTGTTATAATTTCTGAGCTCTTACAAACACAAATCAGACCTTGACTATGAGCATTTGTAATTTAAAAATTATCAGTGGATCAAAACTCACTGTTGCTGAAATAATGAAATATTTTGAGTGATGAGCCCCTCTGAGACTGTGGCAACCTGAGCGTGGGCAATTTGTGAACAGGGAAGGGGAAATTACTGGTTGTGAGTTCATCCCTGATTGGAATTTGATATTATTGTCCTTGGAGAAGGTCCTGCCCTGAAGAGGCGATGATGGAAGGTGATGACTTCTTGCCATTAATGTCCTTGTCTCATAAAGATGTCTGAGTTTATTGCCACGGAGTCAATAATAGCAGCAAAACAACACCAATTTCATTCCTGATGTGTGCTCCAAYTGCACAGGGTGCAATTTCCCTGGTTTGTGTAGGAATTGTTCTGTGCAGGGAGCTGTGCTAATTGTGGATGCTGCACACTGAGGTGTGTTAGTCATGAATCTTGGCTTGGAGAGGAGGAGACAAGGCTTTATAAATGAGATTCRTTTAGGCAGCATGTCATCAAATGACCTGATAAGTAGGGGCTCATCTGGGTAATGATTAGCTTTTATGTACTATTACAAAGATTGATTTCCTAGAAAGGCAATGAGCAAAAAAAAAAACTGTATCTACAGCAGATTTTATCTGGCTGAGCAAATTACCTGACAGGACCCAAACCAGACTTTTAATTTCTGAAAGGGCAAGATTTTGACTCCTTATCCAAAATACTCTTGTGTTCTGTGTTGTGGATCACTCTACTTGTTTTGAATRAGTTATTTTGAAAGGAAAATAGATATCAGTTTCCACAGAAGTGTCTGACTGCCTTCGGTGCCCAGATAAAGGGATTTCTTACACYCTGGGACAGGCCCAGCAGTCACTAGTCTGGAAATGGTCTTGGAGTGGCTTTAGTGAATGGATGTGGAAGTCAAAGGCAAAAATTTCACTGATAGTAATTCTTTATGGTGTGGGCCTTCATTTACAACCTCAAGAGGTTTTCCATGGAGGTAAGAATTGAGTATTATGACAATGCAGGTATTTTGGATGCAAAAATTAATTTTGCTGTAGGAGAGCCACAAAGTTGTTCCTTTAAATTGACTTTGACAAAGTTTATCAGCTTTTTTTTTCTCTCATGATGGCCCCTTTATTGCCCCCCAAAATACTAAAATATTGGTGTAAAGAAGAGCTGTGTGAGAATTAACTACTCACTGCACTTGGAATTAGTAAAAGAAAATACACACAAATTTTCATTCTCCTCAAATTAGAGCAAAATGGAACATCCTTCAGATCCCACTCTTTAATGGGTGTTAATGGAAGGCTGGGCCTTGGTTG